>BMAO01035060.1:0-20510 GCA_019973975.1 Trichonephila clavata
TTTACCAATTGTAGAGGCGTTAATTCTACATATTATGCAGTTTATAACTCAGGCATAAAGCCATGATTATTCATACTATTTCTTTGTTATTGCAAGTTAAACATCAACAGCAAGAAGCTGAATTACAATAATAATCTTTAGAATATCAAAGCCATCGCTAAGAAATCAATCTACATTACCTTGACAATAATCAAGCATCAATACACTTCAATTCTTTTTTAATTGACTTGTGATTATACAAATAAAAAATAAACTACAGAAATCGTATTTTGAAATATTATTATCTTGCCTGTTTGAATGAAAATGTTTATGTAAAAAGTTGTGAAAAACACCTAAGTAAATGTATCAATAAATTTGTTATTTATACATTTTCTGCTGTAACTTTCGTTTAATTCGTTATTTTTTTTAAAAGGCTCCTACGGTTAAGAATACAATAAATCTTTTCCTCTTTTAATTTTTTAATCTAAAAGGATGCTTAGAATTACTATAGGTATTACAAACATGAAGAAATGAAACAAAAAAATTATACAAAAAAAAACCAGATTTCTGTGAATAAAAGTATGTTATGTCATTAAATAATTTGAAATATTATTACTTTCTTAAAAATGGAATGAAATTGCGGTCCTTAGGAATCTAAATAATAAAATGCAATAAACTATATATTCATGACTTAAATTATATTTTATGTATATATATATATATATAACTATATTATACATATTCAACGCTAACAAACTGTAAATTACTTATTTGTAAACTTTTAGAAACCAATTAAACACGTCATATTTATCTCATATCCATGTAAGAATAATAATACAAAAGTATCATTCATTTTAATAAAATATTATTTTAAAAAAAACTATCTATCCCGAATTGATTAAAATATACACAAAAGCATGAATAAAAAAATATTTACTTAAAATGTTCCTTTTTTTAAAGCTTTTAAACCTAACACTCAAATTTAAAGACGAGTTCAGGAGGGAATTTGAATTATATTTTGATCCGAGATAAACGTGTGTGTAGAACATTAAGTACTTTTGTAGTTTATACATATCGAGAAATGAGACCTTTTTCAGCAAGAAGTATTTTTATCCCCATATTTGTTAAGAACAATTTTTCTCGACAAGATTGCGTTGCCTATATGCATGGGCAAAAACAAAAGATTATTAAAATTCACAATTAAGACAGAGAAATATAACTGCGACAAAAATAAGTCGTAAAGAAATGACGCAGTGAAAGACGAAGAATGAACGTTAGATGTACTGCGTTTCATCCAGAAATAAAAACTTTGACCTGAAGTCCACGTTCTTCTTTCACTATTGTTAGCAAGAAAGACAACAAAAGATGTTAACAACAACGATTGTATTCTTCACTTTCTAGCATCATAAAACTGAACCATCGAAGCAAAATTAAAACCACAATACTGTTCAATCCAAGTACAATTGCAAGCACACGCGAACTTGACAAAACAAAATCTCGCAAATTCCCTTCATCGTCAAAAGGCAGAAAGTTATAGCATCAATGAAGCTTCTTCCATAAAACAAATGAAAAAAGAATCTCAATACTTAAAATAGATTTTAATTCACTAAGAAATTCCTGTTACTTACATACTTTGAAAAGTTCTATCAAAAATCTCTCTCAATCTCAATATTTAAAATTCTTTTATCTTGATTTCCATCAAGAAACACCCAGTTAACCCTTACGCCGTTGAGTTTTCGTCGCGTTCGAATCTTCCCCCACACACAGCGTTTGGTTTTTTTTTTTTTTTTTTTCTTCCACGTGCGCTTTTTTTTAAAAATCGCGTATTGAAGGAAGCATTTTTTTTTCCTTCTAAAAACGTAAGCTTAGTATACTTGTTACTTAACATTAATCAAATAATCAAAATTATAAATCGTAATTAATAATCATTTTTTAAATAATTATTTTATCAATTTATATGTATATATATATATGATTAGTTCTTTTTAATAAAACTTTTTTTTAATAATACATATATAAATTTACATAATATGCAAACTATAGTTGTTACTTGTTATCTTACTCGCCTTTAGCTTTCGAAAGCGGGAAACTGGCATCATTTCACGTTACTAAAAATGTTCTAATTCTCGTGAATTATTATATTCGAATCTCATTGAGTCTAGCGCTGATATCTAATAGTAAAAAAATAAGTACTTTATAACGCGATACACACACGTTGTGACATTTGAAATGGTGCAAAATCCATATGGACGCGTGCAGCGCGTCCGTAACGTTGAGGGATATATTGAGATTAACTCACTCAGCGCATTTATAATGGTTTAAGGGTTAAACAAATAGTTTCATACATACAAAAAAACTGAATAAAATACTATAAACCGATTATATTATAAATATCGTTTTGAATTCATTTAGGTATTTTATTTGACAGTTCTCTGTCCCGTAGAACCTTTTAAAATTTTCAAAAATTTTTCCAGAATAATTCAAAACGCAACTTACCGTTATGCTCATAGTTCTTATTATACAGCTTGAAAACTGTCAAATAAATTATTTGAAAGTCATTTTAGTATTTAAAAGGAAACAAAGTACTCAAAAATATGTTTGCGTGTATTGCTAATGACATCGACAATTTTTATAAAATGATCGCATGTCAGATAGTCACACGCTATCGAATTATAGCGTGAAAACAACGCTTTTCTAGAATAAAATCACGCCTTTCTTTTACCTTGGAAACACAAAGAAAGTTCGTTGTTAGAAGGTAAATAGGGATGAAACTATAAAAAACTTGAGCTATTGTGATTTATATATATATCTTTAATATGAATAAAAGGGACAAAGAATTTTAACAAAACATTTTCCTGAGAATCATGAAAAAGCACTTTTTATATAGAAAATAGTATCACAAATAAAGATTCGACGCAATAATCGAAGTATGTGTTGATTCATTTAGGATTTATATCATTTATACAATTGTAGAAAACGCAATGCTTCACAGTAAACACTTATGTAAAAAATAAAAGTTAATTACCTTTGATATATACATTTAATAATATTACTTCGTGTTATATACATTAAATTTATCGTAATTATAAGGATAAAAAGTTACATATAAAAATGTTCGAATCTTATTGTTATAATATAATTAAAAATGGGTTTTTTAACAGCAATAATTATCAAATTTTAAATTTAATAAAAATGTTAACTGTAACATTGAAATCTTATCATTTAAATGTTAGTAAATGTTATCAGTTATCAAATCAAAAGTGAGAAGATTTTTAAAAAGGATTCAGCATTCTCCTTGCAGTTATTAGGATTATAATTTTGTGCATAGTAATTTAAATATATGGAATGTACTTTTGATAATTATTTTATAGTAATTTTAATTGTTTAATTTTTTGAAGACTACATCAATATTAATTATTAAACTATAGAATGAATTAAAGAATAAATTATATAAATAAAAATTTCAAAATAAAATTTAAAAAATAATAATCTTTATCTTTTTTTATACTTATTTCTTTTTAATTTTAAACATTTGCAAAAAAAATTAGTGAATATCTTTTTTTAACTAAAAAAAATCATATGCCAAATCTAAAATTAATTAATGTTATTTTTTAATTTAACGAAGTGATAAAATTTTTATTTCTAAACTTCAACAAGCGTAAATGTATAATTTATCAAATATTCTGTTACTGAAAAAACTTAATATTCCCTGAGTAATGAAAAAATAATGTTCTGATTATTTTCCGTTAAATCATAAAAAAATTAGAAAATTTTACAGAAATTTTATAATTGAGTTTCAAGGTAGATTAAGAAACATTTTTAAAGAATTTTAGAAGTCAATCTATTCCTTTATTTATCTAATTCCGCAGTAATTCCAAACACTTCTAATTGTTTAAAATTTTGAAAACTTTTATATTTATTGCGAATTTCTCCTGTAAATTCCTCTTTTACTTTGTAAAAACACATTTAAAATCAAAACGTGAACAAACATTTCAAAATCTACAAAAAAAATTCTTTAATTTTATATAAAGTTTGGGAATTACTTCTTACATATATAAACTGCTATTAGAAGCAAGCTTTATATTTGAGAAACGTTTTTTTTTTTTTTTGCCTTAAATTTAGATTTACGCAATCCAGTATTTTCAGCAAGAAATGATGAAACAAAACTGTTGATATTTAATGTAAACATCATTGCACCTGTCATGAAAAAGAGAATTAAAAAGTTTTTATACTCTAAAAATTCTTTTTCTTCTGATCAAAGAATGAGCAATATCAACATTTACATTTGAAAAAAACATTCGGTATAATTTCTTCAGTCCTTCAAGACACACAGTGTCTTTATTTGATAATTCTATAAATTATTCAAATTTGGGACTTATTTAATTTTACTTGTAGGCACATATTGTGTGTGTAATTTAATTTTTTCTTCCTTTGAAACAAAGAACTATACATTATTCCATAACTGAATTTTCTAAACTTCCTAATTATGGAGTTGTTTTTATAGCTTTGAAAAAAAGCTGAAGTAATAAAACGTTAGAATATTTAAATAAAAATCAATAATCTGCTTTTTTTTAATTTATGTATTTTCCTTTATTTTTTAACTGTAAAAATATATTGTCTTAGTTTTTTTCGTTCACTAAATTTCAAGTATTTAAATTTTTTTGTAATATTTTAAATATAGATTATTACCACACACACATCACAGATTTTTTTAAAAAATTCTGTTGTAAAAACAATATTTTTCATTGACTTTGAAAGAATTTAAAAGTTTTGCTATGGTCAACACTTAATGTAAAAGTACTTTTATACTTAAATGTCTAACTTAATATAAAAACAGGATATTTTTCTAAAATAAAATGAAAATCAGGCTCTCAATATCATTTTTTTTAAATTTCTGTAAGATTCTGACCTTTTACGATAGAAAAGGATAGAAACGTCTTAAATTCGTTTCCTAAATTCGACATCAGGAATTCAAATTTGTTTCTAATTTGATGGATTCACAAAAAAATATTACATTACAAGAAAGTCGCTATTTTAAAATAAGCAAAATGTCAAAAAGTTCTAAGTATTTGTATTGGAACTCAACAGAATCTTCTCAACAGAATTTAAAACAGATATTACCTGAAGCCATTTTAATGATGCTTACGTCCTTTTAAAAAAATTTCAAAGGCGCAAAATAAAATAACAAATTTTTTTGCGTATTATCCTTATAAGTTAATTAATCGTTGGATTGAATTGTTCTTCAAAATTTTTGAGAACTTGACTAAATTTAACTATTTATAATGCAAAGAATGAAAACATTTCATTACATATATACACTGAAACAAAATAATAATGTGCTAAATTACTGAAACATTTTAAGGAGCATCAATAGGAAATAATTCATCAAAATATTTTATTACATTTCAATAAAAGTCAATAGAATACAAAATGTAATATTTTATTCGGTTAATCAATGTATTGATTAAATATCTAATATCTTTCATATACTCAATTCTAATCAAATTTGTAACTAGTATTCTAAATACAAAAATGCGAAGTGTAAAACAATTTAAAGAAGTTTTTCGTCTCTTAAGTTTCTGCTCCTGCTCCAGCTTCAGCTCCTGCACTTGCTCCGCTTCAGCTCGCTGCTCTGCGCTTCCCCCGCACTGGCTCCAATTTCAAGTCCTACATTCAAGCCCAGTCCACCTCCTATAGCACCTAAGAGTCCTCCTTCACCTTCAGCTCCTGCACCAGCACCTGCATTAGCTCCTAAGCCTAACTGAAATCCAAAACCTACTTCTCCTCTGCTTGAGCACCAGCTCCAGCTTCTCCTCCAATTTCCCTCTTGCACTGCCTCTTGTGGTGTACTTTCAACCAAAACAATTGCAAATACAGTGAAAGGCAGCAATATCTATAAAAACATAAATATTATCAAAAAACTTAGAAAAGTTTTAACTATTCTTAAAATTGTTTAAAATAATTTAGAAAAATTAAAAATGGCTTAATTCAGTAACAGTTTTTTCTATCTTATATATTACTATTACTTGATGAAATTTTTACATTTCGAAACAACAAATTAAAAATTTTGAAAATATTTATATCTTTGTGGAAAATTTATTTTCATGCTCATAATATAAAATACGAATTGTCATTGGATAATTATATGTAAGGCTGTATGGATCAATTATTAACGATTATTAGATTTGTAACCTGCAAAAAATAAATACTTGGGTTTCTAAATATTAAATTAAATATAATAACAAAAGAATAAGAGAAATAATTCTTTCTGAGTAAAATAATTGGCATATATATTTAAGAGTATGTAATATTTATATACTATCATAATTATTAAAATATTTAAAATTGACATATTAAGTACCATTTTTTTTGCATTAACTTTTATTTAATTTTGCACACAGTTTGCATTATAATACTTTTTCGTTTACCACAAACTGATACTTTCATTAATCATTTTAATGTTAATTTTAATTAAGTGATGTAATTTGTTTTTAGACGCTACATTCTGTACATTCTACAAACTTTAGCTATTTTGATTAATTTTTTTTTATTTCTATTTTGCGTTAAAATAAAAAATACATTGCACAAAATATCTACGTAAGCGAAAATTAATAAGGGTCATCAGATTTTTTTAAATGATATTGAAAGCATTAAAATATTGTAAAATACAATAGATGTATATTTTTTCCCATTTTATCACAATTGAAAATATGTTTAAAACTTATGCAACTTATTCGGATAAATTTAAAAATTTTATTCCAACAAATTTACTTTTTAACTGTTTTAATTCGAAATGTGAATACCATTTTGTTTTAAAACAAACAAAACACCGTTAAACAAAAAAGGTTTTCTAAGGTATAAGACTATTGTATGAAATTTAGTACAAAAAATGAAAATATTGTCGTGTGGATAGCAAAACAAATTTGGCAAATGTTTGTTAAAAATTCAGACGAAATTTTCAAATTCTAACATACACAAATCTGTAAATGATTATATTAGTAGTTTGAATTTGATTGACTTTAAAGAATTTGTGGATATAGTTGTGCTTTTTATATAATGCCTGAATAATATATTATTTTTATTTACTTTAATATGCAATACAAAAACATGTTTATTCTTTTGCAAATGATAATAGTTAAGATGATGTAAGAAATATATCAATATACGAATATTACGAAATATTATTTTATTTATACATGCATATTTAGAGGGAATAAAACTTTAAAATAACTTTTAATAATTCAATAAAATCAAGCGCTACTTATATGTAGGTCATGTGAAATTATATAAAATGTTTTCTAATATTTTTATACGACAATATAAAATAGATATTTGCAAACCAAAAAATTTAAAACTGTAAATATATTTTACTCTAATTTGAAAATGCTTAATTTATTGTTCTATAATATTTTAAGGAAACTAAAAAAATTAGGATACATATATTTTATGTAAAAAATCTTTCGTGAGAAAGCTCTGAATCAAAATTGAAATTTTCCTTTTTACCTGACTATTATGGCGTATCAGATTATGTCTCAAAAATGATGAAAAGTAATTAGAATTGTTATTCTATAAAGGCACACAAATATTATTTATTTTCTAAAAGCCTGTCGATCATTAACTAATTAAAAAACATTTTTATGTCATTGTATTTAAAAACTCGTAAATACTTTACTTACTGAAAACTTCATTCTGAAAGTAATAAATACTCAAAAAACTGAATATTTAAAATGTACTGTTCTGTATAAGTCTTTATTCTGCATTACCAAAAAAGTCTGATCCCAAACTATATTTAAATTAACTTTACCTGAAAAGATTTATTTTTTAAAAGATTATAGTTTCCTTTCGTGCTCTAGTTTTCATTCTATTCATTCTAAAATATAAAAAAACCAGTGTGCACGCATTATCTGCAATGATATAATGTAAAAAAATATTTAAATGATGATATTTCTTTTAAATATGCAAGCAACAAAAGCTGCACATTGTAATAAAAAAAATTTCATACATCAGATAATAGTTTCCTTTCTAAACGAGTACATTCAAATGAAATTAACAGCTATTTCGTTTTTGATATACAGACAGAACATATTTAAGCGTTGGGAAAGTAATTTATAATGCTAATAACCTTATTTATTGAAATGATATATCTGACACGATGTTAAACACATGCCATTGTTTTCGAGATAGGAAATTTTAATTTTCTATAGTTTTGTATAATATCTACAAATGAGTGAGAAATAAAGCAAATCTTTAATTTATTTAAAAGTTATGTTTTGTTTTCAGAGCTTGAAATAACAATGAATATTATAGATAAATATTTATAAGTTTTAATTAAAAAACAACACAATAGGAAGAAAAAACAGGAAATTTTTCTGAGAAGGAAGACTATGTTGAATTATATATGATCTAATAATACTACTATGCGTTTAAACACTGTCATTATTTAAAAAAATATTCTTAATAATTAACCTTTGCAATTTTCATCTCATCCAATAGCGTAACGTATTCCACCGCAATCCCCGCATCGTGGGGGAGGGGGATAGGTTTAAGAAGTCTCCCTGACAATTCTAAGAGGATTCTAAAAGGCCAAAGCCTGACAGAAGCCAAAGCCGCTAAGTAAGTACCTTTCTAAGAACTGGCTTGGGTCCCAAAATCTGACTTTGCAGGGAGGAGAGGGCTCTAACATTCTTCGTTACGCTACTGATCTCATCACTGGACAAAACTCGTATCAGTACATGTTAATGGTTCAAATATAATCAAATTATGGGGTCATTCAATTAATTTAACAACTTCATTTACTTTATTAACTAACTTCTAAAATGGAATTTTTTCATTGCGAACTTTTCCAAGGTTTTACCTTAAAATTAGAGATACGTGTGATCTAAATCAGCGTTTCTCAAATTGTGGGGCGCGTCCCCTATGAGGTGTATAACTCTAAAGGGAGCACAAGCATATCGAAAAGTCGAAAACAAAGATTATTTCAAAAATTTATTAATTTACTGAAAGAAAGAAAGTAAAATACATTCTGGCATAATAAAAAATAAACTACACATTCACACTGATATAATACTGGCATATATTATTTTAAGTGTTTATTTATATATATATATATAATATATGGAAAAAATTTATATAAAATATAGAACATAACAAAAAATAAAAAAATAAATAAAAAAAATAAAAAAATTAAGATCAAATCTAATGAAATACAAATAAGAACCTAGCGAGTCAAAATGCAATTTCGGACTTAGGACCGAATAAGTTGGGTTAACCTAGTTTGAAGGCGCCAACCTTCCCCCTTTGCAACTCGGTAGGAAAGACCAAAATAAAATAAATAGAAATTTAAAGTATAATAAATCCAAAGTGTAAAAAATCTCATAGAAATATGAAAGAACAACCGACTACTATTAGGCAAAAAATTCTCCCAAAATGTTTAAGCAGAAAAATATCAAAAGAATTACCCAGTAAAAGGATTCTTCCAAAAAGATTTTAAAACTTCTGCTCACAGAGCTTACTCTAGGAGATCCAACACTCTTGAAACCGATGGAAAGCTTTTATATATTGTGATAAAAATCTAAATTGCACTTAAACGCATCCTTTATACCAGCTTGTAAGGAAGACGCCAAGAAAGATTACAATCAAATTTGGTAGGCTATAACTTGGTTGGTTGTCACAAATGTAGAAAATTGGTTGGTTGTCAAAATGTAGAAAATTGGTTTGGTTGCTAAAAATGTAGAAATTTTTCATTTAAAAAGATTTTTAAGAAGGGTGTGGAAAAAATAAACTGTGTGAAGAGTCTTAAAACAGAATCTTCACAGAAAAACCACTAAAATGCTGACTTTGAAATCCTATTGATGTATGGTGGCTTTGAAATCAGAAATAGCAAGACGATTAATGTATTTGTGATGAATATATGTTCTTAAGAAGTTAAAAGGATAGTCATGATCTAAGCAGCATTGGAAGAATTTCTTGATATTATTAAATTTATCTATTTTGTTGGTAGTTAAGTTATCATTCCTAAGTAAAAAATTCAAAACAATATTTCTGTAAATTGATAGATGCAAATTGCTGTTCCATACAGGAATTTTAATTACATGGAAACTAAAAGAATCTCTTTTGTCATAAATGTTACAGACTACTCTATTGTCAATAAGATGCAAGTCTAAATCTAGGAATTCAACCATATTAGAGTTAAAATTAGTTTTAAGAAGGTTGAAATTGTCAGGGTAAAACATAATATTTGGTTTGAATTCACTATTTTTACCAAAAATTAATTTTTTTGTCCATGAGTGTATATATATATAATATATATACACTCATGGACAAAAAAATTAGCGCACCAAGAAATAGTTGCGGTATCGTAACAAAACTTGGCAAGAAGGTACATGTCGGGGAGATATGCAAATGATTAGGAATGCTGCGTGATTGCGAATTACGTATAGTCAGTAGAGGGCGTTTAACGTTGCTCACCGTGGAGTATAAAACAGGTAACCAAAGCTTGTTTGGTGTGCTGAATCGTTTAGAAAGGAAAAGATGAGGTAGACATGCCATTACGCCGTTTTTGAAGACAATATGAGCAGCTGTCGCAGTTTGAGAGGCGGAGAATCATCGGCATGATGGAAGCTGGGTGGTCAGCAAGGCGAGTAGCTCGTCAATTAGTCGCTCTGATTGTGTTGTGAAGAGGTGTTGGACCAGTGGATTCGAGAGATGTCATTTACTTAAAAACCAGGCTTAGGACGCTCTCGACAGACCAGTCTACAAGAAGACCGCCACATCGTAAGAAATGCAGTCGTACAGCCAACTGCTTCATCGGTCGCCGCCATCCAAGCACAGGTAGCACCTTCACTAAGGGGCCTCTGTGTCTCCTTGAACCATACGAAAGCGCCTGGCTGAAGGATATTTGGGATCGCGGCACCCATTACGTGTGCTGCCTTGACGCCTCTGTTTGGAGTGGTGCCAGGTCGTCTTTAGCGACAAATTCAGATTCAATATCAGAAGTGATGACAATCGTGTTCGTGTGAGATCCCGTCCTCAATCATGCCTTTGCTTTACAGCGACACACCGCTCCCACAGCTGGTGTGATGGTATGAGATGCCATTGCCCACAATACACGGTCACCCCTAGTATTGATCTGTGGTACCCAGTGGTATGTCCATGACATCCTGCAACCACATATGTTGCCACTCATGCAACGGTTCCCAGGAGCCCTTCTTGAACACAACAATGCTCGGCTTCACACGGCAAGAGTGTCACAAGACTGTATCCGCACTGTTACTACCCTTCCTTGGCCTGCCGATCCCATATTTGTTTCCAATTGAGCATATCTGGGATCACATTTGGGATAGCGAGTTGGGCATCCCACGAGTTTGAACGAACTAGAGGCAAGGTTACAGTAAATATGGAACGAAATGTCTCAAGACATCATACAGAACTTGTATGCTTCAATGCCCGATCGTATCGCATCGTGCATTCGAGTTAGAGGGGTTCAACAGGGTATTAAATCCTCCGTTCTTTTGCCTTTTTCTCTAAAATAAATGACCCTTTTTCTTTGATTTTCTAATCATTTACATATATCAAAGTAGTCATTACGTATGTAAAATTTCGTTTCATTTTGAAGACTCCTTCTTGGTGCGCTAATTTTTTTGTCCATGAGTGTATACATAAACTTATAAATGCCTCAATACTGTTCTATATATTTGATAATTAATTTAACAATACTAAGTTAAAATCCAGTTTAATAATTACCAGGAACCCCATTTGGGTGTCATGTATAAAATTATGTACAAAATTAAATAACCATGATAATTTGTACGGTTTATAATTAAAATCTATTGTAGTCTTAGCGTCAAAATATATATAATTGATTTCAATGCATTGTTACTATTTGAAGAAGGGGAGGGTGGTGCGATGAAAAATATAATTGAAAATTGGGTTGCATATATAGAAAGTTTGAGAAGCACTGATCTAAATAGTTAACGATTCCAAGTTTTATTTCGAACTTGATTCCAGTCTTGGATGTATTCGGAAAAAATTATGTCGGTTATGTATTAGATTACTTTACACAAAATATTTATAATATATCCCAAATTTCTAACGCAGCAGTAGAAATGGATCCAAAATTAAGGTTTGTTAACCAGCATGTAGCTCCTTAAGCTTATGATTAACTATCGGAAGATTCTCTATCTTGGACATTTATTGAACAATTAAAAAGAAAAAGCATGAAATTGTGTGTGTATTTAGAGGATTTATGACATAGGAAATTCAAATGGATAAAACTTTTGTAATGTTCGATTTTCCTTTGTTTTCGTCATTGCTTTTATTAATTTACATTTCTTATATTAATGTCATTTTTAACGATAAATTTTGTGTTTTTGGAACTGAAAAACTTATCAATCGTGTAGAGTAGAAATGTTTTTAAAAAATTATCTGTAGAAAAGTTTTTAGCGTCAAATAATTGAGGTACTTATTTAACACTGTAGGTCCATTTTTAAAACCATCATATAATTCAGAATCTTCCAAGTAGAATCTTAAGAAAGTTGAAATGTATGCAAACTATAGAACTTGCACCACACTTGAATGCTACTATCAATTCTTATCGACCAGAATCGTGATTTATCTGACCTGTCATCTAGGGCAGTGCTTCCCAACCTTTTTATAGCCACGTACCGGTCAACAATTGATAATTTTGCCACAGCCTAGTGAAGAGGGGAGGACGTTGATTGTTTGTATTTTAGATGGTTTTAGTTTAATAGTTTTAATCTAATTGTATTTAAACATACCTTCAAAATAAAATACAGTTACACCAAAAAATGAATACAAAGTAATTTAAAAGGGAATATAAAGTGATTTTCATGGAAAATCACACAAATCCGCGGGGAAAATCACCACAGTAAATAAAATAAATATAATTTAATGTCCAATGTGTGCGGCCGATACTATTTGATTTACAGACCAGTACCGATCCTCGGTCCAGTGGTTAAGACCACGAATCTAGGGTACAACCAATATGTCACAATCAGAGGAAAGGAGTTGCAAATAATTGCATATTTTTATAAAGGTATTTGAGTCGCACTTATATTTACGTATCCCATCAACAAATTTTTGTTTCATTTCCTCACGAATATGTCTGTCGTACCCCTTCAGTGATTTTTGTTGTCTAAGAAATCTGATTACTCAACGAAGACGTTGCTGGTCTTAATTAGAAAAAATATGGTTGGCCACTGTATTCCATGGTTACAGAAATTTATATTTCCGTCCCGCTATAAGCAACACGAGATGGCTATTGGCAACTGGCCTCGTAATTTTGAACCACTGTCAAGTGACGAGGACGACACCTGAACTAACGACCCCCTCCCCTAACTACCACATTATTCCAACGGGATGACATTGAGCCGACTCGAGCCCGTCACCTCGGTCACGAGTTCGTGACCATTACCACTAGGTATCCATGATGGGAAGAAATGTTTAATTACCTTGCATATTTTTTTTCTTGCCACTGTAGGTCTGTGCTTCTCAAACTTTCGATACTCTCGACCGAATTTCAATCATGATTTTCATCACTACCCACCCCTCCATACAATAACAATGTATTGAATGCAGTAATAATGTACAATACTTTGACCCAAAGCTATAGTACGACCTTAATTATAAACCGTACAAATTATCAAGATAAGTATTAAATTTGTATACTATTTTGTACATAATAAGTCCATGAAAAAATCACTATTAACTATTAAACTTATTATCAAATACATTGTGCCGTACTGATACATTATAAGTTTTGTTTGTCAGAGTAAATGCGTATTTTATTTTTTATTAGTATTTATTTTGCTTCCTTTTAGTAAATTGATAATCGACTTTTCCCTCGATATGCTCGCGCATTTCTTATTGTGTTATCACGCCCCCCTAGAAGGGCACGCCCCACAGTTTGAGAAACACTGCTGTAGGTGGAGGAAGGCGTCTAACTGCAACTGGTATTTCACGTTTAAAACCTCTCATGAGGTCAGACTAATGTCAGAAAACTTTTACATGAATCACTTGATTACAAATGAAAGCCTGTTACGAGATGTTACTTCCATCTGAATATTTGCATATTGTTGTTCCATGGCTTTTGACACTTCAGTGTATAATAAATAGTTAATGAAGCTACTTCATACTGCACACGGATAATTTGTATTTCTTTAAATGAATGATTGTATCTATTAAACAGCAACACATATTTCTTATAGATTGCACAGCATTACAAAATATGCATTGTCCTTTTCACAAGAATAGTAGATATCTACTGGTAAAATACGATTAAATAAGCACAGTATTCTTTTAAAACTTTAAATATATATTTTATAGTTGGTAATAAAATATTTATTTTCTGTAATTAAAATAAAATATAGTAATTAAAATATTTCTGTTTTTTTTTTTCATATTTCCTAGAAGTTTAAAATTAAGAAAGAACATTTTTGTAAGGGTAACTTTTTCCAGATTTGATATGCTTCGTAAGCGCTTGTGTTTAAAAATTTAAGTTAATTAATAATTCCTTGAATAATAATCATTGTAGCACAAAAATTAATCTTTAATATTTAAAATAATGAAAGGAAAAGTTTAATCCATTTTAAATGTTATCTTTACATATCATAAAAACATATTCTTTGCTAAATAACTTATTGTTAGTTTAAATGTAGCATGTACGTTTATACAGTTTAATTCAAGAGAAATGAACTTATATTATAATTTTTTAGAAGGAGTGAGTGTTTATATTAATATCGCACTAAAAAGCAACACGAGGACTATAGGCATTGAACCTCATAATTTTGTGAACAGAGGTCAAGTGACGAGGATGATATCTGAGCTCGTACTCCCTTTTCAAACTATCACACAACGCCAAAAGAATGTCCCTGTCCCAGACTGAACGTGCATCAGCCCCTTTACATGAAGGGTATTCAGTGGGAATAGAGCAGAGGTCGGTAATCTTGCAGCTGTAACGTGATAAGCCAATCTACCAATATGATTCAGCGTGCCACATTGCAGGACATTTTTTAAACAATTCGATGCCCATGGTAATGCATGCACAGAAAGAGAATAGAAGTCAATAATATAAATTAACAGTTTTATTATATATTAATTTTTCATCGTTTAAGGATATTTATTAACATAAAAGTAAACAGACAAAATATAACTATTTCTTCAACAAAAATTTTAATTTAAATTTGTAAATATATTTTGTATTTTTGATCATATATATATTAAAATAAGAAATATTTAACACGCTATATATAAGCATATATATTTCCCTTCACTATGATTAAAAAAAAAAAGATAAAATAAAAATTATAATGCTAACCTAGGATCTGCACCGAATCTACACTCATGTCCATAAATTAAGGATAATTTAGAATCACACAGAAATTGAACTCTAAAAATAAAATTCCGACGAGTCCAGGTTTTAGTTTGCAGTCTGATTCTCGCCGGACTTTCATATGGAGAGCGCCAGGTACCCGTTACCACCAAGAGAACACCCTTAAACGACACCGTTTCGGTGGTGCAGGATGGCTCGTTTGGGGAGGAATTATTCTTGGTTCCAGAACTGGCCTGCATGTTCAGAGTGTAACGATGACAGGCCACATCTATCGGGATGTCATTCTGGAACAACGTGTACGTTTGTTTCGGGGCGCCATGGTTGCTGAATTTCTGTTTATGGATGACAATGGCCGTCCTCACCGTGTAAACATTGTAGACGAATGCCTTCAATCGGAGGATATCACCCGTATGGATAGGCCAGCATACTCACCGGACTTGAATCCAATAGAGCATGTGTGGGATATGCTTGGCCGACGAATTTCAGCCCGTCAACCCCTTCCCACCTGTCTACCGGAACTTCGGAGGGCATTGCTTGATGAGTGGTGTAATATTCCCCAAGATCAGATTGATAATTTGATACTCAGCATGCATAGGCCTGTATTGCACCGTCCGGGAGACATACTCCATATTAACCATCATACTAACCATGTTATACTGTTTTTTATAAATAGGTTCTTTTTTGAAATTTGTTCCAGGGAGTAAAAATCTCAATTTTTATTAATTATGTCAAACATATAGCATCTTTTTTTCTCTTTACCTTTTGTTTAATAAATAGACTTTACAAATAAGTCAAATTTGTTTTGCTTCTGTCTCTTTCTTTGCCTGAACTTCATTATCCTTAATTTATGGACATGAGTGTACTTTCATATCGAAAAATCAAGGTGTATAATTTGTGTTTTTCAATTTAACATGATTCTGAGCATTCAGTTGTCAAACAATTTCTTTACGGACTTGTAATATTTTTCGTATCAAGAAAGATTTTTTGCTTAGATATGTAGACACAAAAGCGGAAAGTAAATTGCCTGCTACTTTCTCTTTTCCAACAATTAAATCTCTCTACATTCAATAATTTATAAAATAGCTGTAAATTTATCTTTAGAGTTATCTTTCAGATTTTTTCGAAATTCCATAAATGTACGTAATTTTGAAGATGTTTGTCAAATAAGGTTCATTAAAAATTTATCAATTTCCATTCACTAAAACATTGAAAATTTTGTAGAATAGTACAGAGTGCCACAACGAATTGTAAAGCGTTCCGCATGTGGCACGCGTGCCATGGGTTGCCGACTCTTGGATTAAAGCTTGAATTCATGACTCACTGGCCACGAGCTCGTAACCATAACCACTAGGTTATCACAATCACATAATTTTTCTAGAGTACACTTAAAAATCTCATGTATTTAAGCCATTTATTAAAAAAACAACTACGAGAAACTGACATCTAAGTTTAAAATTCGAACAATTGTAATTAAATTTTAGCATTTTTCCAAGTCTATATAATTTTTTTTATATGCAGCATTTTTAAACAGTATTTTGTTTTTCAACGGAAAAAAGTACACCAGAATTTGATAACAAAAAGTAGTAAATATTTTATTATTTTGTTTTTATCACATGTGTAGTTTACGTTTATATAATATCTCTAGTGTAGCTTCAACATTGACGTTAGTAATCAAGCTGTCAATCAATTTTATATCTATATGTCAGTTTCATTACACAAAGAATACGTACAAAATTTTCATATCATAAGTTTATGTAACACAGTAAAGTTTAACTTTAACTTTTTATTTTTTCGATTGCATGGGTCTTCTTCTTTGTAAATGACGTTTAATATATTTTTTCAGTTATCATAACACAAAACCATGAGGTTCTGCTTAGGAATCAATGCAAATCATACTTTATCTATGGTTCATCAATTTAAATATAAAATTCAGTTAGGTTTGGTGGTATAAGAGGTCTAAAAATTTATGAATATATATTAAAAATCAATTCAGATTGAAAGAAGAATGTAACATATAAATGTCTCCTGAAGTTTAAGAACGATTTTTAACTTTAAAAAATGCTTATTGTATTTTTTGTTGCTAATTTTAATCTACTATTTTGGAATATTTGTTTTAAAACACGAAATCATTCCTCTCCAAAAAAAATTCACCGAGAGATTTAATTTTAAAAAATAAATTTGTTCAAATAAAGTAAAAAAATATTTGTTTCGTTTTCAACTTCGGTGAAATTACAATATTTTAACAAATATTTAATGAGATCTCAATAAAGCTGTGCAACAAGGACAAGTACATTTAAAGCAATTTTATTTCCTTGTCTTTTTCTTACAATTTAGGCTAGCCTTAATAAGCTTTAGCACGCTTAAATTCAGTAAATGCATATTTTAACGGCCTGTATAGTAAATTTAGATAATTTTTTTGATGCTTAACTCGAAATATTTAGCCTCGAATCTTATATATATGTACTGTCAACTCTCACTAATTCGAACTTTCGATACTATGAACCTCTCGTTAATTCGAAGTATATGCTTAGCTCCTAGAAAAACTCTTGATATTTCGAACTAAAACAATACATTTTGGTACATTCAATATTTCAAAGTAAAATCTGTGGCTGGCCAGACTACAACACGCAATAATTCGAAGTTATCTTATAAAACTCTCCAGAATTCGAACATTTACTCTCTAGAGTCCTATAGCAAACTGGTTGGAGCTTACATGTTTTGTGTTGTGTTGTCTCTGCGTGTCTCGCCTGTAAAGTAGCCCCTTTGATGACCATCTATCTACAACCCCTTCTTTGTGTTTCTCGGTTCCTCAGGCGAAAAGGCACCTTTGTTGCTTTCCTTCTTAAAGTGGATCGTTCTGGCCGTACCTGTTGTTAGCCATCCACATCTTTCACTTAACACGTGGCCTTGCTACTCATGTATTCAGAAAGGATGGTCCACTATTGTGAAGAAGAGATGCGTAGGATTGTGTTTTTTGTGTCGGACTGGCATAACTATTTAAGGCTCATCTGTGTGACTTATAGCATGTGACACCAAATGAGGCATGGGCGGTACTGAATCCTGTCTTGAAGAACCAGTGGTGTTGGGGACAGTGTCTGAGGGAGCCGTGTGCGAAACGATTTTATTTCCAATGAGAAATGGAAGAGATTTGGTGAGACGTGGAAGAGATTTACTACATAAATGTATTCTTTTAATACATGACTTTTAACTTCTGTATAACATTTATACTGTATAGTATGTATTTTAAAAATATTTTAAAGTAATTTTATATATATGCACAATTGTGTGTGTTGTTTTATTGCATAGTTTAAAATTTAAGTGTGCTAGAAAAAAAAATCAGGGGTTTTTCTTAAGCTCTTGATAATTCCAAGTTTGAAAAACTTCGAATTATCAAGAGTCGACTGTATATATATTTGAGAGATGGAAAAAAATAAAATATTCAAATATTGGATTCTATTTGCCTCCATATTGGTTTTTTCTTACCATTTGGATCGGACCTCCATGTTGGTTTGAAATTAATTTCCAAAAAAATACTGTTTTGTTTTCAAGCGGTTTTTTTGTAATTAAATAAACAATTTTTTTCTTTTCATTGACAACAGAATAGTTTTATTTAGCTAACAAAGCAATAATTTTTATTGGTTAATAAATAACTGTTTCTACAAGAAATTGTTTTTTTATCTGTTGCGAATCACTTTCAAAAATATTCCATACCAATTTTTTTGATAAGCTTTTTAAAGTGAAATATTAAAAAAGAAATTTTTAAAAACTTTCTCTTTCTCTCTCTCTCAGTATAAGTATAATATTTTGCCAACATTAGATTCGAAAATTGGTATATGCTAAATTAGCATAAATAATATTATTTTAGTACATATAAGTGTAATATTAGTTTTATATGTTATGTTTAAGTATCATATGTATGCAATATTTATTTCTTATTATAAAAATGAGTATTAAAATTAAAATTCAATAAAAATTTCATGCTTACAAAATTAGTTTATTTTTATGACATTGTTAATTATTTTATTTGCACTTTAAATAAGTATATTAATTTCACATTATACATACATAATATTGTTTATTTTCATGAAATGAATAGATGATGAAAATATCTGAACAAATAAATTCACAATTTAATTCACATGCGTATGCTATATTTGTCAAAAATATTTTATCTCCATAATACATAATTTTTGTACATTTAATGAGTAAATTTTTACATGAGCTTTTTATTAACATTTGGGTTTTTATTTTTTTCCTCCAAAACCACCAAAACCTCCATTTCCACCCAAACCAGCTCCAGCATTCATTCCCATACCGAATCCTGCATTCGCTCCTGCTCCTGCTCCTGCACCAGCATCACCACCGGCTCCTCCCCCTAATCCAGCATTCCCACCTAATCCAGCATTCATTCCAAATCCGAATCCTGCGCCTGCTCCAGCCCCTGCTCCAGCTCCAGCACCAGGAAATTGAGGAGCACACTCCGCTGCAACAAGAAGTGCTGCACTGAATAGGACAATCTGTAACAGAAAGTGAACAAACATTCAAAAATTATTCCTAGTCAAAGAAAATCTTTTTCATTGATTCTTTGTAAATTCTCATGTGTAGTAAATAAATATTTAAGCCCCTTTATTCTCTTGCTATTCATTATTCAAAAATATTTTAAATAATAAAATGTAATTGATAGGTGAAAATTTTATTACTTAAATGTCAAATGAACTCTACTTTTAAAGAGTACTTTTTTAGATTTAAATTCAAAACTTCACATTTGTTCTATTTTTTGTTAATTCTTGCAACACATCAAAAGCTAATCGTTTCACATATTAGTTCTCTTTTTAAAAGCACACACACACATTCATTTTATTAAGCAAAACAATAAATTAAAGAATACTGCCTTGCACATCATTACACTAATTATATAATTTTATACATCACTATCTAATATATTTCTTTACTAAGTCGTATTAAATGTAATTGTAAGTGTAAAGAAAATTTTTAATTTACCTAAAAACCCAAGACTTTATTTTGAACTTAATCATCTTTTGGAAAATTCTGCTAACTAAGAAGTAGAAATTGAATTATCCATATCTGAAGTTTATATTGCTGACCACTCAAAATGCTTTAAAAAAATGGTAAATTTTTATCGTGCATATACCCCCTTTGAATTTGCATTTCAACCCCGAAG
>BMAO01035061.1:0-53227 GCA_019973975.1 Trichonephila clavata
ATATATATATCTATAATATAAAAATGAATCGCAAAATGTGTTGGTAAGCGCATAACTCAACAACGCCTGGACCAATTTGGCCAAATTTTTTTTAAAAATGTTCGTTGAAGTTCAAGGATGGTTTTTACGGCGAGAAAAATTATAATAATTGCTGGAAAAACCCTAAAAATAGCCCTTTTCTTTTTCCCATACAAACGTTTTGTAACTAAAACGTAGTCAATTTGAGCTTTATTGCTATGGTATAAAGTTCATATTAAATTACAAGCACTCACTGTTGTCTAAGCAATGTAGGTGTGTTCCTAACGTCAAAGATCATATCTATCAAAACAATGTGCGTGTGTGCGTTGGAGCACAGAATACATAGTTGGAGGAGTTTAATGTCGCGTTCCGAAACTCGCGTTTCTTTTGTATTAGTTTCGGCACGCGAGATAAAATGCATCAGTTTCCACGTCATTACATCAGTCAAACAAAAATCGCGTTACCAACAGTGTTTTATTATTTTTAATATCCAAATTTTAAATAAATAAAACAATTCGTACGGCTTAAAGGATTTGACTTCAAGTCATATTAAATTTAAAAAAAAAAAATTTGTCTGTTACCTAATCTACTGAGTTTGCTTTTGTCAACTGATACACGAAACAAATTCGTATATCGTGTTTTGTGCAGAGTGTTTAGTTAGTGTTTGTTTAGTTCGTGTTTAGTGAAAAAATAATTTATATTTGATATGCCTCCTATAAGACGAAGCAATTTAGGTAGAAGAACCAGAAATGCTACAAACCAAGCTAATTACCGATCTAATCGTACTGCACAAGAACGTGACGACGGAAATGAACGTGAAAGAATTCGGATATCACAAACGCGTGAAGCGCGAGCGCGACATTCAACTAATAATCGCGCAAGTTTGAATCGAGCTGCTTTCAGTTACGATGTGTCAATTGACTACAGTAACTACCAATGTGTTGTTATTGGTTCTATGAACTCGGTTTGCTCACACTGTAAGGCATTAAAATACAAAAACGAAGCCAATGGACTGTGTTGCGCAAATGGTAAAGTGAAATTGATACCATTGGATCCACCTCCAGAACCATTGTACTCATTGGTTTCAGGAATAGGAACAGATTCTATACACTTTTTGACACATATCCAACAATATAACAATTGCTTTCAAATGACTTCATTTGGGGCAACAAATGTAGTTCGGGAAAATTTTATGCCAACTTTCAAGGTATGTATTATAGCAGTTACTCATAATTATTTTAGCGAACAAAATTTTCTGTCACCAAAGTTAAGATGTGTCACTAATCTTCAATTTCTTAATCATTACGAAATATATCACTTAGTCATCATATTATATGGTGATTCAGTTTCAGTGACACTTTTATTATATTTTATATTTGATAGATATTAGTTAAAACTAAATATATACTTTTTAAGATCAAATATTACTCAAGTTTGATCACTGACAATCCATTAATTTATACCCCACCATAATATTTTTTTTAATTTACAGATACAAGGGCAAATATATCACAGAGCAGGTTCACTGTTACCAGTGTCAGATAGCGACAACAAATTCCTGCAAATTTATTTTATGGGCAATTCACCACAAGAAATTGATCTGCGTTGTGCACATAACAATTTAGTAAAGAGGTCTATTGTAGAACAATTACAAACTTTATTTCATCAACACAATCAATTGATTATATTGTTTAAAACTGCACTGGATCTGATGCCATCCGATAATCACAAAATTGTAATCAGAGCTGATAAAACACCTGCAGGTCAACATACAAGACGTTTTAATGTACCAACTATTGATGAAGTTGCTATCGTTGTAGTTGGAGAAAACTTGGAATCCCGTGATATTGTTTTACATCGTCGGAATGATCAATTACAACGTATAAAGGAAACACACCGCTCATATGATGCACTGCAATATCCCATTATATTTTGGCAAGGTGAAGATGGCTACGATTTCTCAATAAAAATGATAAATCCCATTACAGGTAACTAAAATATTAGTTTAGCTATGGCGATAATATCTCAGTCACTATATTATGTATTTTAATTTTATATTTGAATGTTATTAAAACAAAATCTATTTACAGGTTCTGAAACCAACAAAAAAGTCAGTTCAATGAACTATTATTCATACCGCCTAATGATTCGGGAAAATGAAGATAATCACATATTAAAATGTCGGCGATTATATCACAAATATGTTGTTGACATGTATGTTAAAATTGAAACGGAGAGATTAACATTCATCAGGTTGAATCAAACCAAACTCCGATCTGAAGAGTATATTCACCTTCGAGATGCGATTAATACTGATGGAAATGCACAGAATGTCGGTCGGATGACTATTCTTCCAGCAACATACATCGGAAGCCCTCGGCATATGCACGAATATGCTCAAGATGCCATGTCGTATGTTCGTCATTATGGTACAGCAGATTTGTTCATCACATTTACATGCAATCCGCAATGGATAGAAATCAAGCAGGAGTTATTCCCTGGGCAATCACCCATTGATCGTCATGATATTACAGCCAGAGTCTTTAGACAAAAGTTGAAATCTTTAATGGATTTCATCGTAAAACATTATGTGTTTGGTGAGACACGCTGCTGGATGTATTCTGTGGAGTGGCAGAAACGAGGATTGCCACATGCACACATTTTGATTTGGTTGGTTGAAAAGATAAGGCCAAATGAAGTTGATGCAGTGATATCAGCTGAAATCCCTAATGTACAAGTAGATCCTGGATTGCATGAGGTAGTTATCAAAAACATGATACATGGTCCCTGTGGAACTCTTAATCAAAATTCACCGTGTATGATGGATGGTAAATGTTCAAAACAATATCCACGGACATTAATATCGGAAACAATTACTGGTAATGACGGTTATCCATTGTATCGTCGCAGATCGACAGCAGACAATGGAAAATCAACAATTGTCAAATTAAATCAAAAAGATATTGAAATAGATAATCGTTGGATTGTTCCATATTCACCCATTTTATCAAAGACATTCAAAGCACACATCAACGTTGAATCTTGCCATTCAGTGAAATCTATTAAATACATTTGCAAATATGTAACCAAAGGGAGTGATATGGCTGTGATTGGAATTGGTGCAGAGAATTCCAATGATGAAGTTACCCAATACCAAATGGGCCGCTATGTCAGTAGTAATGAAGCAGTTTGGCGAATATTTTCTTTTCCTATTCATGAGAGACACCCTTCTGTTGTTCACTAAGCTGTGCATTTAGAAAATGGACAAAGAGTGTATTTTACAGCACAGAACGCAGTACAAAGAGCTGCTCAGCCACCATCTACTACATTAACCAGTTTTTTTGAGACATGCCAAAACGATGATTTCGCACAAACATTGCTATATTCTGAAATGCCAAAATATTATACCTGGAATCAATCCTCAAGGAGATTTATACGACGGAAACAAGGAAAACCAGTTCCAGGATATACAGATGTATATTCCACCGATGCGATTGGCCGGATTTATTCAGTACATCCAAGCAATGATGAATGTTTTTATTTACGACTGCTATTAGTCAATGTACGTGGCCCAACATCATTCCAACAGTTACGAACTGTTGATGGTGAATTGTGTGGATCCTACAGAGAAGCCTGTCAACGTTTGCAATTGCTTGAAAATGACGCTCATTGGGATCAAACTCTCAATGATGCTGTAATATCATCACACGCTCATCAAATACGAACATTGTTTTCTATAATCATATCTACATGCTTCCCATCAAACCCAATTGATTTGTGGATCAAGTACAAAGATTATATGTGTGATGATATTTTGTATCAAATACGGAATAGAATGGGAAATCCAAATATACAAATAAGTGAAGAAATTTACAATGAAGCATTGATTTCAATTGAGGACATGTGCTTGATAATGTCAAACAAACTATTAATTCAATTAGGCCTGACCGCGCCCAATCGTCCAATGCATGACGCTTTTAACCAAGAGTTGCACCGAGAAAGACTGTATGATCTCAACACTTTGAAAGAATTAATTCAAACAAATCTTCCACTGTTAAATGAAAAACAGAAGTATGTATTTGAAACTCTTATGAAAGTAACAAATGATGAAACTGGAGGGATTTACTTCTTAGATGCACCTGGTGGTACAGGAAAAACTTTTTTGATTTCATTAATATTAGCAACAATTCGCTCACAAAATAAAATTGCACTTGCACTCGCTTCGTCGGGAATCGCAGCAACTTTGCTTGAAGGTGGTCGAACAGCCCATTCAGCACTAAAATTGCCATTAAATATGCAAAGCAATGAAACTCCAACCTGCAACGTTTCGAAGAACTCTGCAATGGCAAAGGTTTTGCTGCAATGTAAATTGATTGTTTGGGATGAATGCACGATGGCACATAAAAAATCTTTGGAGGCTTTAGACAGAACCCTAAAAGATCTACGGAGCAATAATAACCGATTTGGTGGTGCAATGATTTTATTAGCAGGAGATTTTCGTCAAACATTGTCAGTGACTCCACGATCAACGCCAGCTGATGAACTCAATGCATGTCTAAAGTCCTCCAATTTGTGGAAACATGTCAAAGTACTTCATTTAAGCAAGAATATGCGTGTCGAGTTGCAAAATGACCAATCTGGAAACATATTCTCTAAACAACTCATTGACATTGGTAATGGCAAATTTCCTATAGACATGTTGACTGGCTGCATTAACTTTCCTCAAAGTTTTTGTCAGTTAACTCGATCAAAAGATGAACTTATTCAGAAGGTGTTTCCAGATGTTTCTCAAAATTACAGAAACCATGATTGGTTGAGCGAACGAGCTATACTGGCTGCAAAAAACAGATGTAAATGAATTAAATTTCAAAATTCAAGAACAAATTACAGGCGAATCGAGGATATATAAATCAGTTGATTCGGCTACTAATCAAGATGATGTAGTCAACTATCCACCGGAATTTTTAAACTCGCTGGATTTGCCAGGATTGCCACCTCACAATCTTCAATTAAAGGTTGGATCGGTGGTTATAATGTTGCAAAATATCAACCAACCGCGTCTTTGCAATGGTACACGGTTAGCGATAAAAAAATTACTAAACAATGTGATAGAAGCAACTATACTCAAAGGAAAGTATAAAAGAGAAGATGTTCTCATACCGCGCATCCCAATGATTCCGACTGATGTGCCATTTGAGTTTAAACGACTACAGTTTCCAGTGCGGCTTGCTTTTGCTATGACTATAAACAAGTCCCAGGGGCAATCATTAAGTGTTTGTGGTATTAATCTAGAAAACCCATGTTTCTCACATGGTCAATTGTATGTTGCCTGTTCCCGTGTTGGAAAACCATCAGATTTGTTTGTCTATGCGCCAGGTAATCAAACAAAAAACATCGTATATCACAAAGCACTACAATGATAATAATAATAATTATGATTCACATGATTAACAATAAAGCGATTACTTACTTTTAAATCCTTATATATGTTTTATTTAATTATTTTTTAATCACAACGCCCTATCACCAGGGTGACGGTTCTGTTCAGGAGAATTTTTTAAAATACGTAGGCACAAAAACTGCCACATTACAAATCTTTTTGACAGGACGAAGTCTGTCGGGTCAGCTAGTATATATATATATATATATAAAGGATGTAATACTTTAACACATGCACATAACCATATTTAAAATATATGTGCACTTTAAAATATACTGTATAAAGTCATAAAACAAAACAAAAATTATAAATAAAGCATGGCTATAAATCTTTAAAGTACAACATAACAGTTAATGTTAACAATATTTAAAACAAACACAACATTATACAGAGTTTAATAATAATAGATAATCTCATACATAATGAATAATAAAATTTCATAAAAGTACAAAATAATGATAAATACAAGTTGAAGCTTGGTAAATTACAGCATAAATAAATTTACCAAGTTCACTATCTTATATCACTGAACCCTACAACTTTTAATCCTAATTATGTTATAATTAACACCCAAGAAAAACTGTTTTTCACTAACCAATACAATAAATAAACACATTCCAATATTGGAACTTTGCTTTAGCTGCATTGTTATATTAATATAAAAATTATAGTATTTTCTTAGATGCAGCAAATTAAAAATTGCATTCTTCTATATTTCAGTTTTACTTTGCAGTATGACAAGGGAAAAAATCATGTCTATGATGAGAAAAATAAAACATATCACTGAAGAAAAATTTCTGATTTTTGTTCATGTGTCTAACTTGGTACAAGTATTTGCAATATAGTAAAAAAAAGGTGATGAACAGGATTTTTTTTTTATCACAGAAGGAGAAGTAGAAAACCATTCTTTGAATGAATGTAGTAATGAATTTCTACGCAAGTACAAATTAATAAATGTTTTTGTCCTCCTTAAGCACAGATGTATGTTTCAATTAAAGAAAAATTTTAGGTTTATAAGAATTGGACAACTTATTTTAAAATTACCTTTCTTATATGTAAGGAGATATAATCATTTCAGTAATGATTTTAGAAAATCAAAAAAATATATAGCATTATTAAGTATATATATATATATATTTAAATAAGGATTTTTTTTTTTAATAAAAGGAATATTTTTTTGATTAGAAATTCTTCATCAATATTCTTAGTTTTTATAACAATCATTAATAATAATAATAAATAAAAAAAAAAACTACTTTAAAATTTTAGGTTTTTTTTTTACTTTTTGAGTTTGTTTATTAATTTAATGAAGAAAAATATTTTTCAAAAAGTATAATGTGTTCATTGGATACAATGAAAATTTTTTAAACAGAATTATAAATATATTTAAAAAAAAAAAACAATTTTGTCACACAACCAATGAAAAAAATAAGTAGCTACTGATGTAAAATAATGTAATACAGATGTAATGTAATGCAGATTAAAATGCCAATAATTTTAAAAGTGTCATATTGAAGCTGTTTTATGTAAAACTAAAAAAAAATGTTAGAAAATAATACATAAATCTGACTCATAATTCATAATACAGAGAGAAAATAGGAAATAAAAAAATCTTTTCATAAATTTTTATCAAAAGAATTACAAAGTATTTTATTAATTAAACTAAATTAATTTAAGCTGATTATTTTTATAGATATATCATGTAAATAGCTTTTTGTATGATAATTTGAATAAAATTTATAAAAACAAATTCATGTAAATAAAACTATTTATTTTAATTTTAAATTAAAAAACTTATAAAATCAAAATACACAGTTAAAATCAAATATCAGAATGTATTATAACTGTATTTTAATCCTATTGCAACTGATTAGCATTGTTTTTCTAAGAGAGTGTGTATGTGTGTAGGGGGTGGGAGTATAGCACTAGGGCCAATTCTGGTAAAAAACCAAATTATTTCCCTGAAAGTGTTATTTTACAACAAAATAAAGCAAGATTATATTATAGCATGTCTTAACACAATACTAATTAGAATACTCATATCAATGTTGAAGAATAATTTTTTTGAAAAAATATTTTACAAACTAGAGCATTTCAAATTATTTCTCATATTCTGTCTCCAAAATTCACTAATCTATTTGTTCAAAATATATAGCACTTTTTTGTATCTTTTGTCTTTTTAAAAATTGAATGAAATTATATACCAATAACAAACACGTTGCAACTCAAGTTCAAAATAAAAATATAAATTTGAAATTGTGTAAATATATATAAAAATTTAACTACTATGTGGTTCATTTGATAGCGTCCATCCTCCTTGTCCATCCAAATGAAGAAACTGATTGTGAAATGGCACGAGACTTGATCGATGTCCAACACTTATTACAGTTATATCCAACTCCTTGCACTTTTTATACAACTTTTCTTCTAGATCCATATCCAAAGCACTAGTTGCTTCATCTAGAAAGGCCATTCTAGGTTTGTGGCAAAACAAACGAACAAAGCTAAGACGTTGTGATTCTCCAGGTGATAAAACATCATACCAGTTCCAATCCACTTTGTCAAAAAGTCCAGCTTTTAGTAATATGTGTTCAAGTTCAGCATATTTGATATACCTGAAAAATTAATTGGATTGATGTCTCCTTTAAAAACACAAATGTACCTGCTTAAATTAACAGTTACAATCTATACTTAGCTTTTCTTCTTTTTAACAAAATGCAACTTTTAAGACAGAAAGTTTGTATTTATCACAAATAATGAAATTTTTTTACTGTAATTTTTTTAAACTATCTTTAGTGCTAATATGAGTTTAGTTTGGGCCCTGGGTGCAGAAGATCTAAGGGCCCCTTGGCGCTGGAGGATCAAAATTTATAAACAGAAAATCTGGTTAAGTCCAGCTTATTCAGTCCCTTCGGGGCCCCTGGGTACCCAATGGATAAACCAGCACTGACGATTTTCATTTAAAAAATTATCTAATATCTGTGAACCATATTCATAAAATTTGTAGATGGAAGGTTAAAATAAGTGAAAAGGTACCCCAATTTGAATAGATTATATACTAATGAAATATTACACTATGAAAGAATTTCTCTTTTTAGGTAACATTTTTTTCATACTTCATTGGATAGTATTTTTTATAGAACTTATGATTGTGTAGATGATTATTCAAAATGTCTTTGAATAATTTCTTATAAGATTGATTTTTATTGCTCTACATGCAATGCAAATAATTAATCAGTTTACAATTTAAGTTAAAAAAATATTGCACAAAAACTGAACTTTTTTGAAACTGCATTTAAAAAATATTGTACTTATGATACAATAACAGGAGAATTGTATTTTTAATTGAATTTTAAAATTGAATTTTTTTTAATAAAGTCATAATACATTAGGAATAAAATTACATTTCTAAAAAATCCATTTTTTATTTGTTACAGTATTCTGTAATGATTGTTCAAATGTGTATCTAAAAGTAACAATAAAAATCAAATCCACTTTTAAAAATTAATAAAGTTTATAGACTGAAATATATAAATCTGAGTATAATTATCCCAAAATAACCATTTAACCCTTGTGTAGCTTTAAGCCATGCCAATCAATCAACCTAAAAAAAAATAGTGATACAGGTGAGAGGAAAATATATATTTACATTATCATTAATTTTACTCAAAAATAATTTTTTTTAAAAAATTATTTCAATAATTAAAAAATTAATTAAATTCAAATATTAACTGTTTTTGAAAATTTATAAAAGTATATTTACTGTAGAATTGAATCAATATATTCCTCTTTTGGCTTCAAATCTTTTGGCAGCTCAAGTGGATACACAATCTGTTCAATAAGTGACCCATCAGTAAGCAATGGATGTTGAGGCAAAAAGAATATCATTGATGGTTGAAATGGCAATCTTCGATGAATCTTACCATCTTCAATAGGCCACAAACCTTTGATTACTCTAAGCAAAGATGTTTTTCCACTGCTGCTCTTTCCTGAAATAAGAAGATTTACTCCAAACCTTAGCTGAAGTGAGATATTAGATATCAATATTGTTGTATCTCGAGGGGCTGAAAATGTCACATTCTGCAGTTCTATCACAGGATCACTTGTGTCACCTACAAATAAAATATAATCACAAACTTTTATGCATAATAATTCAATCAAAATGTGTGAAATAGGTCATATAAAACTAAATATATAATGGGAGAATGCATGATATTTATGGAACTGGAACAGACTTGAGAATTTTGAATATCTTTTGCAGATTTCATGCTATGTTTGAGAGCCTGGACTAAACGTGGAATAATTTTCAAACAGATAAACAGAGATGTCTTAAGGCACGGGCCTCGTTTCATTCTTAATAAGATCATGATTTAATGGTCAAACATTATTCCCCTACATATTCTCCGAAAAACACAGAACTTCAAACTGCATGTCAACCCGTAAAAATGCAAGACTGCGATGACCATTGACCATGTCTAGGCCTAAGCCAAATTCCATAAGCAATCATTCAACTCATTTAGTTAAAAAGGCAGACATCGGTCAAGTCGTGCGAGACTGTGAGTCGTGCACATTTATTTGTTTCAAATAACCGTTTGTATGAGTATTTCATATATATTGCGTGCTTTATACTATCTACTTTTAAAGATCACAGATAGGGCCTACTTTTGCCTAGTAGCCCAGGGCCTCATAAAGTCTTAAGACATCCCTGCAGATAAATGTCTAAATTTTCACTAAAATTTGCAACATTATGATTCATACATCTGTTAATAATATAGCATTTTTAAAATATTTCATAAATAATTAACTTTTCTTTTTAACACATAAAGAAATAGCTCATTTAATATTATGGTATAGGAGAAAAACAATACATGGAATAATGGATCAACTCAGATAAAAAGGAGATGCATGATAAAATATATTGACCTCTAAAGGATAGAAAAGCCAGAAAGTAATATTAATGTTTCTGTTCCTTTATATTTGAAAAAATATTTCAAATTTGAGTCCTTTAACATCCCCTGAAGGCAGCCTTAAGAGTTAGTCACTGAACCCTATATCTGCAAAACTAGCACGAGAAGTCACCACCCCACCCCTTGAAAATGTTCTTGCAAGAAATAATGCAAATAAAGAAAAATTTTAGCTATTTTCAAATTTATTAAAAAATGGATGTAGAACTTTTATTTTAGTAACTAAGGAACCAATAAATTTCTTATTTTATAACAAGATAATCAAGCTTTCATTGGTGATTTATATATATAAATTTCTCATTTCTCTTAATTAATTATAAAGTTATGATCACTTTTGCGTTCAGGTGTTTCCTGACATGAGCATAATGTTAAATTTTTATGTTTGCATTAATTAGTTATTAAAAATAATTTTTAAAATTTGGAAGCAAGCATAAGAGTTAGATTAAATTACCTGAGGAACGAATCTTCAATCTCATTTTTGAATTTCGAATCAATTCTTCTTTTGTGGCAGCATCATTGCCTTTGAGAGAATCCAGTATTTCACATATACGATGAGTTAGACCACCAATTTCACTAATATTTGAGGATATATTAATAAGGCTTGAGAAACAACTTATCAAATAGATTGCCACAAAAGCATTGACACTAATAAGAGCACTTAGTTCTGATGGAGTCAAATTATCATATTTTCCAGTAAATATTGGATAAGCTAGTATGAGATAACTTACAACACTTCCTGTGTAACTAAAAATATTTACAGCAACATCCAAAGCAAACTGTCGGAGATATAATATTTGTTGAGTTTTTATTAAATCCAATAACTTGTACTCTGAACGTGCCATTTCAGCAATGTTGGCATCTTGGAAGGCAATTGATTCTGCATTAGTCCGTACATGCATGTGTTTAAAACGAAAAAAACCCTCACATTTCTCTTGTTTTATAACTAGTGCCATGATTGGTTTGATTAATATTTTATTAATTATCACAGATATTAGAAAAACTGCAAAAACAGCAACAGGGCCTATCCAGCCAGTAGTTTGGTAGCAATTGTAAGTATAATACGATATAGTAAATGGAGCAACAACAAATGGACCAATAACTTTACTTAACTGTTTCGTGAATTTGTCCACATCTTGAGTTATTCGTTGGTCAGGGTTGTCTGTGAAATCATACTTCATAGTATTCAAAATATAAAATTTATTTTGGGTAAAATACAAAATATGCAGTCTATCAGTTAATGTTTCCCTTGAAGTCACGTAGAAAACATTTAAAATGTAATTTTTGCAGCTCAAAACAAAACATATAGCTAAAATCAGAAGCATGGCTTTAATAACCTGAAACCAGAATTCTTTGAAATTTTTATCTCCAAGAACTTTATAAAATCCGCTAGGAATTACACCAACATTATAAACAAGATATTGTTCAAGAAGAGCCATGAGACAAATTAATAACAAAAACAAAACACAGATCTTTTTAGAAAAAATTATTTTAAAAATTTGACCCATCCGCCGGAGTGTAAATATTCCAAAACCGTACATTTCTGGAGAAACAGGAGTGTTGGCTTCACTCAAACTCATTCTTTCTGACGTACTATCCATTTCGAAACAACTAAGATTTTGAAAATCGGCAATTTAAGGAAAAGAAATTATAACAAAATTGAATGTTCTTATTACACAGATAGATTTACGGTTTTGCGGAAATAAGCAACAAAGAACGCTTGCTTATCCTCCGCTACACCTCCTGCCGAGGAAACCGAAAACATGACCAAATCAAAACAATTGATATTGATGCCATTAAAATTTTAAAAAGTTCAAACCAAATAATTTTTTTTTTTTTTTTTTGCATTTGTGGGTGTTTTTTTTTTAAGTAAGAAGAAATTTAAGAGGCTTATTGGATTAATTCTTGCTCAATTCAGATATACTATGAAGAAATAGTTCAAAATACAAAATAGAAGAAACTGTAACCCCTTTTTATATACCTCAAACTTATGAAGGCGCAGGATCGAACGCTGTTAGGAACACAATTAATTCTTAAGTTCTGTGGGCTGCATCTATCAGATGCTGGGCGTTGGTGGAAAGTGATTCATTCATCAGCCAGCAATTTAAAGAAACTAATTTTATTAAGAACTGCCGAGCGAGCAAGCACACGTGATTGCTTCACCCGTTTTATATACAGAGCATAGTGACGTCACAGAACCACTTCACAGTTACAAAAACGTGGCGCCATGCAGCCACTCATTAACACAAATCATTTCTATTCACAACATACTCCCACCTTTGAGACTTGGGGAGAGTCTCAAACCTATAACATTTATAATTCAATAGATCCAGTCTCTTTGGTTCTTTAATCAATCTTCCTGAAGAAGTATATTTTCTCACAATTACATCATTAGTATTCAAGACATTTTCAGGTTTAGCACATTTAACAGAATTTGATTCCTCTTTCAACCCCTTAGCATTATTTGCAATCGCTTGTACTTCCAAAGGGAAGATGCGCGTTGTACCGGGCGTATTACTGTTCCATGTTGAGTTTTAAGCCGAACTGTGCGAATTTCCCCGTCTCGACCAGGGATTAATTCTATAATTTTAGCTATAGGCCAAGACAAACGTTTCTTATTGTCGTCCCCAATTAAGACCATTTCCCCAACTTGGGGCTCACGCACCCGATTACCATTCTATTTTTGTATTAGCTCACCTAGATATTCTTTCCTGAAACGTTGCCTTAAATTACTTAAAAGTTTAATTCTGAATTTCATTCTTTTTCTTAAGTCTCGCGAATTTAATTCGTCAATATCGGTAGCATCGGAACAGCGATTTTCTATTAAAAACATTGCAGGAGTAAGAGGGATCAATTCCTGTGGATCTTCAGATATATAAGTTAAAGGTCTACTATTAATTAAAAATTCACAATCACAAATTACTGTTGACAATTCTTCATAGGTCAATATTGATTTTCCAAGAGAACGTCTCAATAGTTCTTTAATAAGGCGAACCAACCTTTCCCACCAGCCTCCCCACCATGCGGCGGTGGGTGGTATAAATTTCCAAACTATTTTTTGAGTTGATGTTTCTCTCGATATCTTATGCCAATCCAATTTCGCAAGGTCATTGAAAGCACCCCGGAAATTGGTTCCGTTATCACAGTAAATTATCCCGGGCCTCCCGCGCCTGGCAATGAAACGCCTAAGGGCTAGCAAAAAGGCATCAGAAGACAGAGAATTTACTAATTCGAGATGGAGCGCGCGATAGACTGCACAAGTAAATAATGCAATCCATACCTTTTCGCCAGTTTTTAAAAACAAAGGTCCAGCTAAATCAATTCCTACAACTTCAAATATCGCGCAATCAGTCACTCGGTCTGTTGGTAAAGGTGATGGTCCGCTTGACAATGATTTCACTTTAAAACGAGCACATATAACACATTTATTTAAAATACTCCTAATAGTTTTTCTAGATCTAATAATCCAGAACCTTTCTCTAATTAATGATTGCATTATTTGGATTCCAGCATGACAGTTCTTTTTGTGTATAGATCTAATCAAAAGTTTTGTAAATTCACATTTATCAGGTAACAATATAGGATACAAAAAAGAACTTTCATCATTTCTTTCAGTTATTTTAGACTTAACCCTTAAAATATTATCATTATCAATAAAGGTAACAAATTTTAAAGATTCAACATCAGGTAAATAATATGTCTGAGTTAAACGAATCAATTGTTTCTCAGAATTTTCAATTTCAGCAACAGAGAGTTCATGTTCTTTACATTTGTTATAGTCTTTGCGACAATTATTTACAAATCTTAAAACCCAAGCAAATACTCTAATCATTTTATCATAATCAGACACATTACATAAAAGCAAGGGGGGTGCATCGTTTGCTAGATCAACATTCGCATTTCTAGTTCTCTTTATCTCCACGTTAACTTCTTGAGGTTCGCAACTGATTTCACCATCTGGCCAAAATTCCGAATTTTGTTTCAACCAGGATGGCCCCTCCCACCATCTAGAATTAAGCATTTCTCGTGGAGAACAACCACGGGATAGTAAATCCGCGATATTCATGTTTCCTGGGACATATTTCCATGATTGAATTTGAGTCAGTTGTCTAATTTCCTTTACCCTATAAGCTACAAAAACTGACCAATTTCCATATTTCTTAATCCACCAAAGTGCTGTTGTAGAATCGGACCAAAGAGTACTTTTCAAGTCCGGCATATTAAGCGCTTTCAAAATAGAATTTAAAAGTCGAGCACCTATACAGCAAGCCATTAGTTCCAAACGCGGTATACTCAAAGGTTTGAGAGGAGCGACTCTAGACTTCGCTCGAATGAGAATTACGCTAACTCTAGAATCAACTATTGATCGAGCAAAGACGCAACCCGCATATGACCCCTTGCTTGCATCAACAAATACATGTAATTCAGTTAAAATATCAATTTTCATACAACGTGGCACAGTTACATCTTTTAAAATTTGAATTTCCTTATACCATTTCATAAATTTATTTACAATATTCTGAGGTAGTTCCTGATCCCATGCAATTTTCCTTTCCCATAGTTCCTGTAGTATTAATTTGGGAAGCAATGTAGACGGCGCCAACATCCCAATGGGATCAAAAACTTTTTGTACAGTAGACAAAACTAATCGTTTGGTTATTTTCGTTTCGCACGTTAATGATTCGAAATTCGTGCAACATTTCAAAACATCATTATCCAAGTCCCAAATGATACCCAAAATAAAAGTTTCGCCTGAGTGTTTATCAACACTTCTACTTGCCACATTGCTCTCAAAAGTACGTAAATTAAAACATCCTTTCGACATAATTAATTTAGCCTTCTCAATAAATATCTCTATTTCATCAACACTGAAAACACCAGCTACACAATTATCAACATAAAAAGAAGATTTTAACTTTTGTGCAACTTCCTTATATTCAGGACTACAGTTTTCTAAAAGATGCATAATAGATGCATTCAATAAGTAAGGGCTGGAAGACACCCCAAATACAACTCGACAATGTCTGTACACTAATTGTTTTTCATTGCATGGGAAATAAAATCTGAGATAATCTCTATCTTTCGGTGCAACAGATAGCATCAAAAAAGCCTTTTCAATATCGGCTACAATTCCAATTGGATAAATTCTAAAACGATCTAAAATGTCAGGTATTAGTTCAATAAGGTTTACGCCTTTACATAAACAGTCGTTCAAAGATGGTTTCCCTTTTTCATGGGCGGAGGCGTCAAATACTGGACGTATTTTCATTGTCGCACTATCTAATTTAATCACTGGCCTATGAGGTAAATAATGACATTCATTGTTCAATTCTACCTCCGGCACACGTTCAATGATATTTAAATCTTCCCACTCCCTAAACACACTTTTATAATCATCAAAAAATTTACCGTTTCTTAATTTATTTATCATCCGTAAATGCCTTTTCCACGTTAGTTCTTTGTTACTGGGTAAATTCTCAGAGTTACATTTCCATGGGAGTGTCACTTCATATCTTCCATCGGGAAGAATTTTCATTTTATTCTTAAAATCGGTTAAATCAAAATTTTCTCTAGTATTTTCATTAAGTAAGGGATCAGTTATTCCTAAAACATCTAGCTCCCATAATTCTTTAACACTAACATTCCTTACATGCAACGACGATGTCGTTAACATCTCGTTTTTAACGTTTGAACTTAATTTTCCAATTACCGTCCATCCTAGTTTAGTTTCAATAGCTGTTAAGCCAAAATCTAATTCTATTAAGTTCCCAGTTAATAATTTTCCTATATTATCAGCCCCAATCAAAAGTCCAATTTCAGTTTCCTTACAATTTAAATCCGATAAAATAATTTCTTTATTCTTTAACTCATTTAGAATACGCTTATCCTCACTCTTAGAAATAAATCCACATATTTTCTTTTCCGATAGCGCTTCAAAACTACATACATAAGAGTGTTTTAAATCACTAACCTCAATAGAAAGCGCACCGTGTTATTTAGGTTTCGATTCATCCCCTCCGAATAGAGAATGAATTATAGTTTCCTCTCTAAGTGGAGTGGCCTCTAAAATACTAGTAACACTTTCACTGATATAGCTATTTTCACAAGCGGAATCAATTAGAACTCGCACTTTCTTTTCCCGACCCTTGATCCGAATGAAAACGCAGAGAGTTTGAAAGTAAATACTTTCGTTTCTGTTGCAGTTACTTGATAGAGAATTCTCAGTTTTTATGGAGCATTTTTGATCATAATTTTTATCTAATTTTGGACACATAATTTCAAAATGGGAATAATTACATTTAGAACACTTAATGGTATGTTTAACATCACAATTTTTACTTAAATGACCAGATCTATTTAAATATATAAACAAGCACCTTTTCTTAATAATAATTGTTTCTTAGCAATAAAAGACATTTTTCTAGCATTATAACATTTTTCACTCGGATGATATTTCTCACAAAAAATACAGTTATTAACTTTCTTACCTGAAGCACTTTCAGAACTCACCAGTGCTGATGCAGTCATTAATTCAGTTGTTTTCATCCTTTCGGTTGTGGGATCTCTCTTTCGGATAGTAGGGCCGAAACCGGATTTAGCCAGTTGCACCATTTCTTCCCCTTGAACTTCCAGGCGAAGGAAAGTCATTAAATGTTCTAGATTTCGTGATCCTTTGACTTCTGTTTCATTATTCCGTTTTCTTTCCCAGGCTACCAGGACTTCCTCGGGTAAACAGGATTCTACCAACGGTGTTAGAAAGTCTCCATATTTTTCTTGCGTTCGTCCAAGGCTCTCCAACGATCGTAATTTTCCTTCGAGTTCGTCGTACAAAGAGGGCAAATCTGTTTTCGTTCTTCCAGCAGCGTTCTTCATAACTAAACTTAACAGTTCACGTACGTAAATTTGTACGAGCAAGTCTTCACGGCCGTATCTCTCTTTCAATTGATCAATGGCTTTAGGGTAATTTTCCGCCGTCGCGGGGAAACTCAACACTAATCGTTCTGCTTTCGATTTTGGTTCTACGGATTGCAATAAATATTGCATCTTGTCCTCCGGCGCGATGCTTTTATCATTATGAATTTTCTGAAATTGACTCCAAAAGGCCAAAAAGTCTTTAGCTTCGCCACTGAACTTATTCAATTCAATTTTCGGTAATTTGAAACTTCTCTTTTCAGTTTCGGTTGGAATAGCAGTTTCTTGTATTTTCGAATCTACTCGGGAATACATTTCGATATAGCGGTCACGGTAGTTTTCTGCGTCTTCCATATCATCCAAATATTCTTGCTCGGCATCTTTCATTTCTAAGAGTTGTTCAGAAATTTGATTCTGACAAGTCTCGAGTCTCTGGAATTTATCCATGATTTGAGTTTTCAGAATAGGAAGTAGATTCATATCGATGTCTTCTTTCCTCAATTCGGTTTCAATTTTCTTCAGACTGAGAGAAAATGCTGTTCTCAGCCCTTTTCTTTGCGCCTTCAACGCAGTCACTTCCATCTTTATAGTTCGAGAATTTCAAAGTTCAATAGTTCGTGATTCGGTTTCAGTTTCACCTCCAACAAACAGCCTCGCCCCACGTTGGGCGCCACTAATTATGTTAGGAACACAATTAATTCTTAAGTTCTGTGGGCTGCATCTACCAGATGCTGGGCGTTGGTGGAAAGTGATTCATTCATCAGCCAGCAATTTAAAGAAACTAACTTTATTAAGAACTGCCGAGCGAGCAAGCACACGTGATTGCTTCACCCGTTTTATATACAGAGCATAGTGACGTCACAGAACCACTTCACAGTTACAAAAACGTGGCGCCATGCAGCCACTCATTAACACAAATCATTTCTATTCACAACAAACGCAGAAATCTAAGTGAACTGTCAGGCCAACAAAGATTTAAAACTTTTAACATTTAAATATGAAAAAAGTTCTTCCGTAAAGCTTACCATACGGGAATGAGTGAATATTAAAGTCACACTGTTCAGCTACACGAGGGCTTTTGGTGACGGACCTCGTAATTTTGAACCATAGTCAAGTGACGAGGACGACACTTGAGCTGGCACCCCTCTCATTACTACCACACCAATGGGAGGACGTTTGAGCTCTCAACAGATTTAACGAGCATCGCTTCCCTACACGGTGGGTCTTTAGTGGTACTGGGCTCGAACTCATGACATGCCTACCACGATCCGACACCTTGACTATTAGGCTACCGCGGCTTTTTACCATGAGGGAACTGCAATCATTAGTACCCTTTTCTTTTCCCGTTTATAGAAAAACCACCAAGGTATTTTAGAAAAGATACCGAAATATAAATAATATAAAATCCTCAATCTGTGTGAAATCTGCAGATATCCATATAGCTCAAAAAAGTTTCAAAAACTTGAATTAGAAGTTAGAAAAACTCAGTTGAATTTCGATGTTTTCCCATAGATTAACATTACACCGGAAGTAGGATTGGAAGTCATTCAGTTTCGTCTCAATGTTGTTGTTTACAAAGTAGAACTAGTCCTACATGTTACTACAGTATGTTCAGCATGTACAGCAATTACAGCATGTTCTTTTTCAAGCGAAAATTTTTCTAATACAAAAAATAGGGTTTTTACTAATATTATATTAACAATTATTCAAATATATTTATTTGTTTTGATGTTTAATTAAAAAAATATTGTATGCATATACAGTCGACTCTCGGTATTTCGAAGTTGAGGGGACCAATGAAAAACTTCGAATTATTGAGAGTTCGAATTATCAATAGGGTAGGAAAAAACTCCCAAAATACATGAAAATAGTTTTTTTAATACATTTAAATTTGAAACTATGTTATAAAGCAACAATTGCACATATGTATAAAATTATTTTAAAGTATTTTTAAAAAGTACGTACTATATATACATAGTATAAATATTATACAGAAGTTAAAAGTCCCGTATTAAAAGAATACATTTATGTATTAAAAATAACTCTTAAAAGAATATATATTGTACATAACAGATTTTTTCGTCAAAAAAAAATTTATTATCTTTTTTGTTTTATGGCACTCAATCTAACTTTATTAATAGAATAAATGAAGCTTGAAAAATGTCCACATCATCATGATTTTTAAGGAAAAAGTTGTGTAGTCAAATGGACTACGTTACAAGGGAGACAAGCAGAAACAATACAACACAAAGTATATAAGGTCCAACATGTTTGCTACAGGACTCTACATGTGTTTGAATTGGCGAGAGTTTTGTACGATCACTTCGAATTACCACGAATTCTATTCCAGCCAACCACAGATTTTACTTCGAAATATTGAGTGTACCAAAATGTATTGTTTTAGTTCGAAATATCAAGAGTTTTCCCTAGAGGCTGAGCATGTTCTTCGAATTAGCGAGAGGTTCGTATTATCGAAAGTTTGAATTATCGAGAGTCTCAACTGTATATATATATATATATATATATATGTGTGTGTATATATATATGTATATATATATATACTAGCTGTTACCCGCCCGCTTCGCTGGGTATTTCATGACGTTTTATAAATTTTTGCTGGTTATATATATGTATAAATTATTGATATTTAAGTCCTTGTATTGAAAAATATACACCCCTTCAATGCCACTTGGGGGTCGATTTTCACGAAACGCATTTTGTGGCGTATCTCTATTCTATGAGAGGAATCTGCTTACCAAATTTCAAGACTGTGCATCTAATAGTTTAAAAATTGGAATAATTATTTATATCTCCCCTTAACCCCCCGCAACATCCCTTGGGGTCATTTTTCCCAAAACCCATTTTGTAGTGGATATTTACTCCGTGAAAGAAACATGTCTACCAATTTTCAAGCAGGTTGGTCAAGTAGTTTAAAAACGAAAATATTTATCTATTACGCCCCTTAATCGTACGCAACGTCACTTGGGGGTTACTTCCCAAAACCATCTTGTATCTGATCTCTACTCTATTTATCAAATTTAAAGACTGTGCGTCTAATAGTTTAAAAATGGAAATAATTATCTATAACGCCTCCTAAGCCCCCGCAAAGTCCCTTGAGGGTCGATTTTCACCAAACTCATTTTGTAGCTGATCTCTACTCTATGAAAGGAATCTGCTTAACCAATTTCAAGATTGTACGTTGAGTAATTTAAAAATGGAAACAATTACTTATAACGCCCCCCAACCCCCCCCCCCCGTAACGCCCCTTGCGGTTCGAATTTCGCAAAAAAATCCGTCGTTAACGGATCTCTACTCCATGAAAGGAACATGTCTACCAAATTTCAAGTCTGTAGGTTGAATAGTTTTGGAGATATCGTGATTAGTCAGTCAGTCAGTGAGTGAGTCGCTTTTCTATATAGTGAGGGAATGAGAGACTATATCATGGAAATCAAACAATATATATTTTAATGGAAGCAGTCGTTGAATGAATTGATGAGGAAATATTTTTATATTTTTATTTAGTTCAATATTTTATTTGATAACGTACAATAGCAACACCGTAGTAAAATGTGACGACGATGTTATAGGAATTATTGATGTTACTGAGTCACGTTGATCTAGTTGCAGTCTTTGGAAGGAAGATGAAGCATTTTGGTATTTTTGTTTAGCTGTATATTTCATGAAACACGCGTAAAAGGGACAAAACGATTATCAACACCACAAACCTACATGGACACTGACAAAGACAAAAGTGTTCTTTTTTTCAGATTCTATTTGTGGTTTGGTAACGTTAACGGTTATACATTTACGTGGAACCTTAGAGAAAACTCTATCATCCACTCATCACAATAAATAGAAAAAAATAAGAATAATTTGCTGAAGTGTACATAAGAATATAAAGCAGTCCACAATGAGTGCAGCGCAATAACGCCGGTGAGGGGAACCACTTATTCAGCTAATTTGTTAATGACGTCACATCTCTGACAACCACGCCCGTCTTTCAACCGGCTGCCGCGTCTCGACGGAACGAGGGAAGAAAAGGGAGGAATTTCTTTAATATCAAAGATTAAAGAGAATATTATTTTTAAGTCCGGTTACTCATTATCTCTTAAATAACTGTGTGCGGTTATTGAAAGGTGATTTTAAATAGCCACTTGGAAAAAGTAAGAAAAGATGGAGAAGTTTAAAATAGGATCAAGCTGTCACACTAACCGCATGCAAAAGCTTGCATGGAGGGGGGGGGGTAATAATTAGGGTGAATGAAGTATTGCAAAAGAAAACAACGAGTGATAAATAATTTAATTTGTATCAAGACATTCTCATCCTTTTCAGAGCTGGGGAGTGTTGATATGAGTGGTTAAGGACTGCTCTTAGAAGAGCTAGGGATAGAATTATCATAAGCCTCTCTGAGGAATTCATTTGGAATCTGTGGTGAAAAAATTTCCTGGTGGTTTCTTAAGGAAATCAAGAAGCGGTAAGATCTTTTAATTTGTGGTTTTGCTATTCGAACGGTAGTGCTAGAAAGAAGAAAATTACAGTGATTTGGATGCACGGCAATAAATATTAACACAATTTATCATTAAAAAAAATTACACCAGGAACGAAATTATGGGTAGTCTAAGAATATAATTCAAACGTACATATAATTTAATCTTCATCATCAAGGTGTGGAATATAAAGTTTGGGAAAAGGTCAAAAACTGTAACGCGTGTTTTAAGCTTTGAAAAAACTATGTGTCACATATTTCAAATGATTTAAATAAATAATATTTAAGAATTATATTAGAATCAACATACATAACTAAATAATTTAAGTTATCCATAAAGTTTACATTAAAAAAAAACACATATGCTTTCTAACATAGATTAAAAAATTTACGAAAACATTTTTATGTTTTATCAACACATTTTACTTGTTTTTTATTTTTTTCTAAGCTATAAACATGAAAGGGTTTCCCAGAACACAACATCCATATTCTATTTTTGAAGGGTTAACTCATACATCACATGCATGCCCATTTACACACGTACACATTCGAATAATGAAAAGTGTATTTAATTCATATAAGATATCCCCATTATATATATATATATATATATATATATAAATAAAATTAATGTTTCATTACTTGTATCTCAAAACACTAATGTTTTAATTATAACTTAGATTTTTTATGAGTAAAAATTTCAGAATATTTTATTTTCGCAATCCATTGTTTGTCGAAAAATAAGAAAGAAAAGAAAAGTTCAAAATATAGGGAAGAAGAAAGAAAGGAATCCTTTGAAATTTTTAAATAGAGGCAACAATACATAGGAAATTAAAATATTTTTGCATTTTTGAAAAATGAAAAGCAAAGAAAAATCCAATGTAAATGTTGGATTATGAGAAAAGCTCAATGGTATAGCATCCATTACTGATTGAGAAATCATATTTGTGTGTAACAAATTTTTAAAAAAAATTCTGAGAATGATATGATTGTATTCTGAAAACATCAAATTTTGCGAAACTTGTCTTTTAAAAATTCTTGAAATACACGTACAGCAATCTAGGAAAAACGAAAAAAGGAATTGTATAAGTTAGAAACATATCTTAAAATATGATTTGAGGCTTAATCAAATGTTTCAGGTGCAAAACAATTAAACACGTAAAGCATTGAAGAGATTCTTAGTGCCAATTTGAAAAAATAATAACGTACCAGATGCTTCTCTTACTTATGTTTTTAAAGGCCACCCTTTCGGTAGAGTGGTTAGTGACGCTCACTACGATGCCGTAGGGCCAGGGTTAAAATTCCGGAGAAGACATGGATGCTTGTAATTGTATAGTGTCTTCGTGGCATGAGGCTAAATAGCCATCGAGCCGTAAGTCCTCTCGTGAGGTTGGTGGAAGGGGAAGAGGGGTGTTCCAGGGTGTTCTCCCTCGAAGCTGGGGTGGAACGAGCCAAATCGTATAGTCACGTGCATGGTGCTCCAAGCTAAGACTAACATCAGTCGTAAAAATCTAGCCCCCAGACGCGATGAATTTCGTGGACCTTGATCTGATGTTACTGTCGATCGAGTGGCATCAGTAACAACAACATGTTTTTAAAGTTATCCATAGCATATTCTTTTTTTTTTCACTTCTAAAAAATAGTTGTTAAAAAAGTTGTCTTAAAATTTTTTTCTCGGTATAAATCTATTAATTTCCATTTTTTAAGAGTTTTACTTTCTATTGCTAAAAATAAACATCGAAGCTATACGAGCCCATGTTCCATGAAGCATTGCAGGGTCAACAATTTGAATGACCACTGTTATTCAACTTTTCATTCCATGAGTATCTCTCATTGAAGATTTGTAAGCAAAATAATGTTTTTCACGTTCCCCACAAGTCCAAAGGTGTTATGTCTGGAGATCTGGGTGGCCACAGAATTGGACTTCCTCTTTCCATCCTTCGCCCGAGGAACTATTTTTCTTTTCCAAACTCCAGCGTGGAGGTGCCCCATTTATGCTGTATATGCGTTGCAGATTTAAATTCGATAAATCATGCTACAGCTTGCGCTTGTTCTTGCGGTGAACCCTTTTTGAAACAAGCATATTGAATACGGGGACGTTACGCCATCTAATTTGCATTTCCTAAAATAGAAACTTTAATCTCTTCTCTATGGAACATAAAAAACTGTAAGTGAAAATCTTTATTTGTTTATTTTTAAATAATTTCTGAAAGGTTAGTAAAACTTTTCAGACACCCTATACATCACTCAAACAATCTAAACATTAATAAAGAAATAACCTTGATTATAATCTAAGGGTACAGGGATGATCTCGACAGATAAAACTTCTAAAAATGAACTTATTCTAAACCAAGTTTAACTCCTTCTCACTTGCTTAAATTGAAAGTAATGTAAGTCATATTTTAACAGCGAGATATCTAAATACGTATTAACCTGTTTATGAGGAAAAATCATATTTCTTAATCTAAATAGAGTATGAGCAATTAACAATTAGAGTATGAGCAATAAGCAATTCTAAATAGTATGAGCAATTAACAAATAATTTTTTTCCTTTCTTGAATCATATATTTACCCTTAAGTACATCTTACACAAAATCCCTTTGCATATAACTTTAAAATTTTACATAGTGTTTGTAAAAACATGCTTATCAATATTGTAAATGTAATTAAATTTAAAAAGTAAATTTACAAACATTTTCTAGTTCAAACGTTTAAAATTTTTTCTACATATATTGTACAATATTTAAAATTTTTGAATGTGTGTTTAAAAAAAATACATTAACTGTTTTGGAAGTAAGGGAATTTCATAATATGACAAATAGCAGTGCTATAGATAAAGTAAGATTTGAGAAAAGTGTAGTAGAATTAAAAATAAATAAATAAATTTTGGGGGGAAAATCAAAAAGATACTTCGCATCGTCATTTGAGAAATGAGATTTCTTAATGAAATGCACCTTTTTTGTAGTTAATTACGCAATTCTACATTATTTTATTACCTTTTTATTTCATTTACCTTTAAATTCTGGCTTTTTTCGAAGTTTTTGGAACTGCTAAGAGTAACCTTTGCAAAAACATGTGTCATCAACGATTCGCAAGTCCTTCCACACAAATGTTTTATAGTTTTATTTTTTAATTTCCCTCTTTATTCACCCCCCCCCCTTATACTTTCAGCTTTTTTCCCTCAGGACATTACAGCATTACAGTAGAACGACGTTTATCCGAATCCATTGGGACCGGACACCGTTCGGATACGTGATTGTTCGAATAACCGAAAACCGAATGCGATCCGTGCAGTACATGATATTAGACACTATACAACTATGGAAAATCATCACATGCGGGATACGTGCTTGAAGAAAAAGCAAAATAGGGGCAAAATGTCACAATTTTTCCTTTATTGTGGAAAATAATCACTTATTTTTAGCTGTAATATTGTACACCTTCGTTTTTTCAATGCAAGGTCTCTGATTTTCTTGAGCAGCAGTAGTTGAGTAGGACAGCACTCTGTTGTTCGTACCACTCCATAGCTGTCTCTAACGCAGAAACGCGTCAGCATTTGATGGACCCTCGCTACTTTCGTTGTTGTTGTCCTCGTCTTCATCCGCTTCATCGTCGACAGGGTCGGATTTTTCTTGCACGGAAGTCACAATCTAGTCACCGTTTAGCATTTGAAATCGACAGTCTTCTCCATCGCATGCCATCCAGGTTTCTACATCAACAAAACTCAACAAAAGAGCACGTATACACCCCCTCACTCGGAAACAAACTGACCTAATATTCCGCGCAGATGTTTACCAAATCACACACAACTGAAATTCCCCCAAATATCCCTCACTTTGGGTTTCCCCGTCACTTTTCGCCTCACACGATGCAACTGTTGAGCACTGCACTGTTTGAAAACGTATCCGGACTTTGATTCGGATATTTGACGCTCCGGATAATAAACGTTCGGGTAAACGACGTTCTACTGTATTTAGATTATTATACCTTTTGTTAAGAAAGTACGTTGCCGAATAAACAGTTACCAATAGCCACTCGAAAGTTGATTTTCAAATTTAAAATTTAAAATAATTTAACAAAAGAAATAATAATTTGACAAAGACTCTTTGCAAATCAATTTACGAAGTATATAAGACATATATATATTCAAAATTATCACATGCAAAGAGAAATTTAAAAAATAAAACGGTGTACATTTTTAATGATTAAAAAAATGAGGAAAAATTGTTTAAAAAAAAAATATTTGGGAATCATGAATCCATGTTAAAAATCATTCAGAATGAAGATTGTATTTGAGAAGATTCTCAGCAAAACGGGATATTTTAGCATTTTGTATCCCGTGACCTCTTAATAAATCTTGCCTGTTATAAATAATTTATTTCATTAAAGGCCATTTCCTCTTGTCACTTGTCGTTGTTATATATATTCCAATACACATTTAATACATACATTGGGCGTGTGTAGGCAGTAAATAATTTTTTGACAGTAACGAATCATTTTCCCTCCATTAAATAACAGCGGAAGAAATTGCTTTCTTTTGTCTTGAATGAGTAACGCTCATGAATTCGACCTTGAAGTAAATATCCCGAAACACAAATGAGATTTAATAACTTCAATGATATTTAAGTTCGTCTTTTTTTTAAACTCGTAAAAATATTCCAATTTTTTTTTTTTCAAAAACAATCTTAGCGAAAAAAATCTGAATCCATTTATTAATTAAAGTTAATGGTAAAGATTCGTTCGAATTACACATTAAAAATTCTAATTTTATCTAATTACTTCCTAGACATCATGATTACGCTCATGAGCCTTATCCTTGCAAATTGGAAACGCGAAATGCGACCGCGAAAATGGCTTTCAGTAAAAGTTTTTAAGGCATTAAGTTATGTATTTCGCTTTTTTACACCACTTTTTATTTCAGGTATAAATTCTGTTTTTAATTTTTCTGTATAAAAAGAAAAATGGAATAAAAATGTTTAAGAGATAAATTTTATTGCCTACATATATAGATGATTTTTTCCCCTCAACTTTTAATTTTATGGGTTTTTTTTTCGTTTAATGAGTTTTAACATTTGATTACTTTTTAATACTTTAAAACTACTTTCGATAAAATAAGAACATTGTGTGTGTGCTTATAACCACACGATACAAGTAAGAACTTCTCATTGTTTCTGGGTAATAGAATCCAGATGTACTGCGCTTTCTATTACGACATTTTCGCACATGGGCGTTAAGTAGTTCTCTTTTTTTTGTACCCATTCATCGGTGGATTTGTTTCTTTCATCCATTTTCTATAAAGAGTAGTGTTTAAATAATTATGCATTCTTATGTATTTATATATGAGTATAAACGATTTAAATGTCGATCAGTCTAATTATTTAAAAATATTTATATGTAAATTATTTATGTAGATTATATTAAAATAATATATATGTTTATATGGTTCTTACGTTCTGTGGCAACAATTGTGACGGATCTATACGCGTCTATGACTAGTCCCTTGGGGACTTTTCTGGGACAATACTTTTACCAACCAACTTTCACCGAAGAAAGAAAATTTGATTATGCAAATTAAGTATATAATATAAATTCTGTATTCGCGAGTTTTGAGAGTTAGTTGGTGAGTGGAGGATCGTGAATTTATTCAGTACAAATCTGAGTTTATCAATTGAATAATTCCAAGAGAGGATCACTCGGAGGTGATCGAATCTAGTTAAAGATTACGGTGCAAGGCCTCAACAGTAGGACTTCACAAGAGTACAGGTATCGTGATCCTTATTTAAATAGAAGTTAAAGAGTAATTTATTAGTGCGCGGTGTAGTTGGTATTGAGCTTGTATAAGTTGTCGTGGAATCAGTTGAGGGACCGTAATATTATCCCCTGGCTAAAGGGTCTCACCTTCGTGCTCTGCATACTGATCAAATTTCTTAATTGGATTATTATTGTGCTTGCTTGATATTTTGTGTGAATAAAATAATTAGAGTGAATCATGTCGACTGATTATTCAGTTCTTCCCACACATCTAGCCGGGTCCGAGAGTAGACAAGGGGGATTCGAGGAAACCAGGAACCGACAAGCATTACACAATGCTAACGTTCAAGATAATTCGCCAATTTGTCAACCGATTTCCCAGGTGTCTTACGCGCGGAATTGGAAACCACGTGCTTCCTTTACGGCTGTTTTCGGTAAAAGTACGAGAGTTTGAATTAAACGTGAAGCCCATTTTCAGACAGAAAAATGCCTCAATTTTTTATGGAAATTTTGCAACGTCATAACTCATACATCTGTTAACATTATAGTGTTTTTAAAAATTTCGAAATATTCCATATGTATTTTTCTCTCTCTTTTGAATACGGGAAGGGATAGCTCATTTAACATTAGGGTATAGGAGAAAAACGCAAAATACATTTTACACCAGAAAAAATGAATCAACACAGTTAAAAATGTTATGTATGATAAAAAGTTTTGCTCTTTAAAGGATAGTGAAGTCAGAATATCATATTAGTTTTTCATTTCTTTTATATCTGAATAAATGTTCCAAATTCGGGTCCTATTCTTTAACATTATCCGAAGACACCCTTAAGGATATTGCAAAATAAACAAGTAAATAAATAAACATTCAACAAAATTAAGCTTATTAAAGTACATTTTATTTTCATAGATATGTATATAGGCACGTATTTAATAAAAGTTAAAGACAAAAAAAAAAAAAAAACACTCACAAGAAACCATGAAATTTAATACAAAATTTTCAAGGTTTTTGAAAAACAAAACGTCTATTGAGCTTCTGGTAAATAATCTAATATATTTCCTTGCATTTTCTTTTAAACCATCAAACTGCTCGATATCATCCATTTTGTCATTCATTTCTCCATTGGAATATGCGTCTAAATAACTGCGCACACTTTTCATGATGTTTCTCATTTTGGATGACGTGGGAACAGGAGCTGCTCTATTTATTTAATTTTCTTCGTCGGAATCTGCATCAATGATATTTTTTTAGCTTTGAACAAAATTTCTTTGTCTCCCATAAAATTGAGTCTGTACACACATTATCATCATCTACTACAATGAATTCTTCCAATAATACTATAGGGACAGTACAATCCGGCTGGGTTTTCCGAATTGTATTCATTCCCAGAAGGGAAATATTTTCGTTTCGAGTTAAGAGAGAAAAAAAATGTCTGCAAATACATAGTAGTTTATCAAGACCCTTGTATTATTTCATGTTAACCGATATTTCGACTTAAACGTGTTCACGTTAAACGTATTTCACTGTACTGGTAGTACAAGAATTATTATTATTATTTTTTTTTAATATAACATTTGCATCTGCTTGCAAAGATATCATGAGCAATGAAAATCCCCAATACAAATTCACAGGTAATACAAAAAAGAAAAGGAAAGAACGGAAAGCAAATAAAACAGAACAAAATTTGTTTAAATAAACTCTGGTAAAATACATCCATTTAAATAACGTCACCACTACTCATAAGTACTTTTTTCTCTTAAGCTATCCGACTACTTGCGACAACTTTTTTTTTAAAAAAAAAATTACGATATGGGGATTTTTTTTGCTATTTTAGATTTGTTTAGTACATTTTAAGAAAAATATGCTAAAATTAAGAAGTGAAAAAGAACTTATTATTACTAAAATGGGGGAAAAATAAGTAAAAATTGACAAAAAATAACATAAACGCTGCCCATTCTGTACCAAAAGTTTATGAACAAATTTTCAAGTTTTCAATTCTTATCTTTTGCTATGTTATTCATTTTTCAAGTGACCTCTAGGATAAGATATATTTTAATTTTTACAAAAACTAGAGCACTTTATCTTAGTTACTATATGAAATTGCTTAAAAAAAACAGTAATTATATTCACATAAGGGACTGTAAGTTTTGTAATAAAACAGTTATTGATAAATCTGAAGGTTAAAACACTTCTACATTTATGTGGGACGGCGTCTAGGGGAAGGTTCGATTTTAATGTTAAAATAAGCACGCAGAGTTAAAATAACTTAATTTATTAATAACACAACTAAAACATTTACTATTTACAGGGGGTTTTAAATTATTCGAGATAGCACCATTCTAATTCCGAAAACACGTACTCTTTCTCAAAACAACGGAGAGACCGATTTCCTCTGACCTGCCTTCGTTCAAGCTTTGGTGCAACTCTCAGTTTTTCTTTTCTGCCCCCTTTATAAATACATGACCTCATCGTATCGCGCAGCTAAAAATCACGTGGTTTCGATTAGTGGTGCCATCTCTTGCAATAAAAATCAAAGAAGTAAAAGAAAACTTACACTCCTTTCCTACAAGTTCGGCCATCCTGGGAATCACTGACCTCGTTGATTTTACATACTATACAATAAAATATCGGCCTCTGCAAAATTAATATTAATCGGAGATAAAAATTCCAAGATAGACATTCAAATTTAAAAATAAGGATACAACTCTCAAAAATGAAATATTAATAGCAAAGAAAACAAAACACATTAATACACATTATGTTCTTTTAAAAAGAATAGAAAACGCTTTTTATAAAAATACATCATCATGGTGAGTAAATTTCATTAAATCAGCAGATGAATTTTTTATCTTAGGTCCCTCATGATCACCCACTTTCTCTAAATCATATCTATCTCTAGGTTTTACTTTAACTATTCTATATGGTCCCAAAAACTTAGGCCTTAATTTCAAACCTGTCCCAAATTGTATTCTCTGAATGACCACCAAGTCACCCATCTGGTAGTTTGGGGCCTTCCTGCGCTTCCTGTCAAAGGTTCTTTTATTCTCTGCCTGTATCTTCTGGATATTTTTCTTTGCGTCTTGTCGTAATTGGTTCCTCTGTTCTTGAAATTCCTCCATCATTTCGTCCATCAGTAACTCCCTCAGGCGAAGGTCTTCCTTGTTTCTCATGGTGACGCCAATTAATAATTCAAATGGAGACCACTTAGTACTACGATTAAATGTACTATTCAAAATTCTTTGAAGTTGGTCTACGAACTTGAACCACTTGGTAGACTCCTCAATTGACAGCTTGGTCAAAACGGGAATAATAGTTCGGTGTATTCTCTCGACTTGGCCATTCCCTCTGGGTACTCCGGGGGCGATTTGCAAATGTTTAATGTCTTCATTAGTACAATAATCTCCAAAAGTTCCAGAAGTAAAAGCAGAACCTCTGTCTGTTATTATTCTCTTGGGATTACCAAAAGTCTTTTGTTGCAATTTTAATTTATCCAAAGCATCTTCTGCGGAAGTAGATCTAACGGGATAAATCCAGGTAAATTTTGTAAAAGCATCCACTATTGTGAGAATATGCTGATATTTCTTGTTAGTAGAAGGCAAAGGTCCGATAAAATCGACGTGATAAGTACTTAATGGCACATCCTCTTTACGAATGGGGTTGAGGAATCCATCCTTTTTTCCACTCTTTTTGTTGGTCAAAATACATGGCACACAGTTAACAATTACATTTTGCACCTGCTTGCTCAAATTGGGAATGAAAAATTCTTGTTTCACAACTCCTTCAGTCTTGGCAACGGAGAAATGTCCCTTCTCATGTGCTAACTTAATTGTCTCAGTTTGCATATCTCTTGGTACAACTATCAATTCACGACCTTCAACATATTTGTAAAGTATTTCGTTTTTATCGAAAAAGTCTGAATTGCTGTTTGTTTCAATCAGTGACTTTAGACTCTGAGTGTATTCATCCTCTTGTTGTGCCCTTTTTAATCTTGCGGTTAGAATATCGTTAGTAATTATTGCGACTGGATATCTACAAAGGGCATCCACATGTTGCATTCTCTGGCCGGAACGATGCACAATTTCATAATCAAACTCTTCCAGCAATAATGCCCATCGCGCTATACGAGTAACCAAATCCTTTTTGTCCATAGTCCTTTGAAACGCTGAGCAATCCGTTATGACTTTGAAATGATTTCCCATAAGGTAGGTACGAAATTTCTTTAAAGCGTTGACAACAGCAAGAACTTCAAGTTCATAGCTGCTATACTTCTCCTCTGCCGGAGTAGTTTTCTTAGACATGTATTGAACAGGATGCAATTTTCCATCTTCTGCCTCTTGGAGTAAGACGGCTCCGTAGCCTTGTTGACTTGCGCCCGTGTGCAATTCGGTTGTTTTTCCCTGCTGGAAAATACTTAATACTGGACTTTCAGTCAACAATTGCTTGAGCTTTTCAAATGCTTCTATTTGAGGTCGTTCAAAGACAAATCGATTGTCGTTTCTAATTAGATCACTCAAAGGTTTCGCTATTTTAGAGTATGACGGAATAAATTTTCGAATATAGCCAGTGAGTCCTAAAAAGCTTTGGACTTGTTTAACAGTCGTTGGTACAGGAAACCTCTTGACAGCTATCGTTTTTGCAACTGAAGGGCGCGCCGTTCCATTTTCGACAACGTGACCCAAAAATTCCACCTTTCGTTTTAAAAACTGACATTTTTCAAACTTGATCTCCAACCCATATCTGGATGCGACCTCAAACACCTTCTTTAGTTTTTCCAAACCTTCTTTCTCATCTTTAGCTGGAACGATCAAATCGTCCAAATAAATTATTATGATGCCTTTTCGCATGAGTTCCCTAAAAATGCTGTACACATATCTTTGGAATACGCTTGGGCTTGTACTGAGACCAAAAGGTACCTTATTAAATTCAAACTGGCCGTCTGGTACAACAAAGGAGGTGAAATGCTTGCAATGCTCATTTACGTCGACATGAAAAAACCCATTTTTCAAGTCTAACGTGGAATACATTTTGGCGTCTTGCAGCCTATCCAATACGTCCTCTATCAGTGGCAAGGGGAAGCAATCCTTGACTAGTTTTCGGTTCAGTTTCCTATAGTCAATGCATAGTCTGTCGGTACCGTCTTTCTTCTTGACTAACACGATTGGACTTGCATATTCAGAAGAGCTTGGTCTCACGATTCCCTTATCCAACCATTCGTCGATCTGCTTGTTGACGGTCTGATTCTCCAGAAACGACAAACGGCGTGCTGTTTGGTAAACTGGTATATCATCCTTCAGGATAATTCTCATGGATACATTTGACGTTTCGGTCTTCTTAGGTGTATAGCTGTTGATTAGTTCAGAGAGTTCCTTTCTTATTCGAGGATTAATAACATGTTTAACTTCGATTTCGTCTTCAGTTCTTGCTTCATAAACCTGTGTATTCACAAACCACACCTTCTCTTCGTGTTTACGGAAATAAACACCTTTTTTATCAAAGCCAACAAAAGCTTGTTCCAAAATGTCCGATCCTATCACTGCCTGGAACTCCAAATGCACCGCAGGCACGACATGCCATATTACGGAATATTTCTCTCCATCCAATTCAATTTCTCGTTGGAACGATCCTTTTGTTTTGACTTCGTACTTTCAAAATCCAGATAACACGACAATGTCCTTCGAGAGCTTCGATTGCTCGATGATTGCTTACATTTTCACGAATGAGCGAAACTGAGCTTCCAGTGTCGATTAGAGCCTCAAAAGTCTTGTTTCCGATGGCTATTTTCCCGGTCTTAATTCTGTCTTGCTGAATTCGAGAACAGATCTGGACCGGAGAGCTTGAAGATTTATTGATTTTCGTACCCTTGCTGCGCTTTGTACAATTTACGGCATAGTGACCTGGTCCCCTGCAGTAGCTACATGTTACCTGTGTAACTCTTTTATCGTAAGTTCTCGTCGATTGAAAGCATTTTCTATCATTCAAATTATTTCCAAGATGAAAACGTTCTTGTCTTTGAGAACAATTATCGTTATTGTTCGATCTCTTAGCAAATGAGTTTAACTGCTTTGGCCCTATAGTTATTCGGACGTCCTCATAATCTTCCTTCATATTAAACTTATGATAAGTTTCGTGAAACAGTTTATTCGATGCTTGAACGTTTTCGGTGTTATTCGGCATACCGGCAGTCTGTTGCGCTTATATTCGCAACTTCTCTAATTCGTACTCTCGTCTTTCTCTCTCATCCTTTCGCATATCCTCTCTCTCAGCCCTTTCTCTCTCTTCTCTTTCTGTACGTTCCTCCACTATGCTATCAAGCATCTTTTTAACATCGTCCTCAACGTAATCTGGGCTTTTTACGATCAGCTCCTTTAACTTCAATTTTGTGATACCTGCTTCGATAGTAAGATCCAAATCCTCGGCGAGTGACACTAAATCCTCTTTCCTTTTCGCGAGTAAGAATGCTATTTTTATACTCAGAATGGTGACCCAGAGAACAACTTAAATTTTTACCCAAGTTAAATGAGACAAAACCATTAAAATGACACGCAAAAAGTTTACTCACTTAAAAAGAAACAAAAGATAATTTAAATAAGATGCAATTATCAATTGTAAACAATTATAGACAAAAATGGACTTTTTAAAGAATTCCCGGAACTTAAATCCTTTTACAAAACACAACAGTATTACAGTTAATATCAATTTTATTTTTTATTAAAAAAACAACGCGTTCCTCTCATTTATCAAAAATAGATTACTAAGAAAAAACACGGAAAGTACTCAGTTATAAATCCAAAACTAAAAGAACATCAAATATCTATGTCTGCAATTAAACCAATAATACTTGTAGTACCTAGTACTTCAAAATTCAATTTCAGATTCACAGAATAGGAAATATACACAAAAAAATCATTCATTTATATAATTTTCGCCTATTACTCACACAATACCAAAAAAAAGGACACTAGCACAATTCAATGTAATTCTGAAGACACTTTACGTTGACCTCAATGACACAGGAAATCTTGTTTCGTGTTGATAACTCGCAATTCGATGCAGTTCCAAAGATTCTCTCGTCAGTGTTGACCTCAATGATCAAGGTAATCCCGTTCAATTCGTTCAGTATCTCGTTGAGTCTCTGGGCTTCCAGTTTTGGTTGACTGTAGCTGACGTGGAAATTCGCCAAGATTCCTTGTTTCTAACCAAATCAATGGACCTGTAGACTGTTCTCGCTGAAGTATCTCCGCATCGCTCGTAAGACTTCCGTATCGCTCGTAAAATTTCTTATCCAACTAAAGGCTTCGCCGGGTCTCTATTCGATGCAAGGCAAGGTCTATGTACCACTCAGGAAATCAAAAATCGATGAGGAGGTAAAACTTTTAAAAAATGCTTTTAGATAAAACTTTGAATAGTTTAAAAAAATCCCGGTCGAGCCCCCAATTTGTGGGACGGCGTCTAGGGGAAGGTTCGATTTTAATGTTAAAATAAGCACGCAGAGTTAAAATAACTTAATTTATTAATAACACAACTAAAACATTTAATATTTACAAATGGTTTTAAATTATTCGAGATAGCACCATACTAATTCCGAAAACACGTACTCTTTCTCAAAACAACGGAGAGACCGATTTCCTCTGACCTGCCTTCGTTCAAGCTTTGGTGCAACTCTCAGTTTTTCTTTTCTGCCCCCTTTATAAATACATGACCTCATCGTATCGCGCAGCTTAAACTCACGTGGTTTCGATTAGTGGTGCCATCTCTTACAATAAAAATCAAAAGAAGTAAAAGAAAACTTGCACTCCTTTCCAACATTTATACAGAACATACACACAAAAAATTTCAATTAATTATTTTCAAACCTTTTCAAGCAATCGCGCTGGCCCCGTTCGAGTATTTTCGAAAAAACATATTTCGAGTAAAACGCGTTTGAAAGAATGACATCTTGCTTAAAGTAATGGCATCTGCTTTTACTAAAACACTTGTAGTTTTTGTTCTCTTGAACGGAAAGTAATAAATTTGGTATTTTTATAAAGCTAATAAGATGGCTAATAAAATAGAGCCTTAAAAAAATTTGTCAGTTGTTTGCAAAATTCATAATTTTAGGGTAGTCGGATACCTTAATTTTCCCTTCAGTTTTAAATAAACGAATCCCTTTAGATCTCCCCCCCCCCCCACTATTTTGTTTTTTTTGTTTTTTGGATAGACTTAAGAGGAAAAGGTGGCAGAGGGAGAAAAAACACAGAATTTTGTCGAAGATAACTTTTTCTATTTTAAAATAAGAAATCAACTTTTCATGAATATATTTGAATTAAAGAACTAAACCATATAATTTATGGAATATATCGGTTGTCTCAGTAAGGTGAAAGCTTTTGTGAAAGTGCATTGGAACACAGTCATCCGTATTTCCAATAAATCCAAAGCGATAGTTGGGGTTAGTTTTTAAATTAAATCTGAGTAAATAGCATGAAAAAGGTTAAAAAGTGAACAATATGCGTAGGATAAGGTCGGTGTTAGAATTAGCCCAGTAGCGCACACAAAATTTTTTCAAGGGAGGAGTCCATGGTCGAAAGTCCCCCAACTCGTATCATACCACAAGACAACACCAGTTGATTGTTCTGATTTTGTCGATTTTGTTAACAAAAAACAGTAAAAAATAAATTAGTGTATTAATAATTAGCATTAATTTATAAAATAAATTGTTAATTGCAAATACTTAATTAAAATTTTCGTTTTATATATATATATATTGTTGTTAAAATTATATTCGAATCATTAAGATATTATATACCATTGAATGCATACACATCAAGGCGCAAAGCAGCCCAACACATGAATGAAGAATATTTGCTTAATTATAATTGTGTGATTTATTTTATTTATAATTAAATATATATATATATATATATATAAATATATATATATATATATGTATATATATAAGAAAAGCTGCTTCTGCTGTAGAGGCGGCGGAGGCGACGCAGAGTTGATTTGTTTTCCTCCTGTTACTGGGTTGATTTGTTTTCCACCTGCTGTTGAGTTGATTTGTTTTCCCTCCTGCTGCAAAGTTGAGTTGTTTCTTCCTGCTGTTAAGTTGAGTTGAGTTGTTTTCCTCCTCCTGCTGAATTTGGTTGTTTTCCCTCCTGCTATGGTTTTGGTTTTCGAGTTGATTGGGGGGAGTTTAGTTGTTTTTCTCCTACTATAGTTTTGGTTTTCGAGTTGAGGAGGAGTTGAGTTGTTCTCCTACTGCTAAGTTGAGTTGTTTTGAAGTATAGGAATGTTAAAGTGGCCACCTATTGGTTAAACTATACACTAATTATAGATTTTAAAATGATTGAAGAAAATAACATTCAAATAAAAAAAAATAACAATAATAAATCCAGATTCAAACTCACAGCCCCAGAACAAAATGTCTCCATAGGACAATAGTTTTTCAGTTACGCTGACCATTGTCCTATGAAGGCATACAGACCTGAAGAAAACTTATGTTTATAATCTCATGAATTTAATTTTGCAGGCGAAGCAGATGGCGACATTTTCTTAATTAAAATGAAATAAAAAAATATTTTATTTATATTATTTTAATAATTTGTAAATTTTAATTCAGTATAATTATTAAACATATACAGTAAAAATGTGACTTAGAATACTCGCAATCAGCGTGAACGGTTTACGATTGAACTTGTCTTAGCTTGTCTGATCTTGATTCTACAAGACGGCGACTGAATTCTACGTCAGAAATTATCTCAATGCTTAGAGCGGATGGATACATTGCTTTCAACCACTCAGCGAACTCCGTTCAAGTGTAATTCGGTCAATATGCTTTAGACCCTTGTCACATCTTAGGTTCAAGATTCATTTCGTTTGTAAGTACTGCGGCGGACTGTATTCAACAAGGAAAAAAAATGACAATGTCTGAAACACATAGCGAACAACGAAAGCTTGGAAAGGTCGTGGAATCTTCTGCAAATAAGAAAGCAAGAAGAGAAGTTTCAAAACTAAGTAACAAAATTAAATAAATTTAATATGTAATGTTTATAATGTTTTTACACTTTTTTAATCTTTATTAATTTTGATATATTATTTTCAGAAGTATGGAAAATTTACCGAGGATTGCATACCAGATGGAGTATTTCCAATTGGAGATGATGTTTTTGTCTTTGCAAGCATCTATTATGATTCCGTATCAGTACACATAAGGCGTTTCAAGAAGTATGGAAAAACCTACTACCCAACTCCTGAGGGAATAACATTAGACCCACGGCGGATCGAATATATCATGCGTAAAAAGAAAGTACCGGAATCACTGGAGGAATTACCAAGTGGACTTTCCCTCCTGAACGACACATTCAAATAACAAGTGAGAACTTCACTGATTTTACTTTTAAGCGCGTTAAATACGATCCGGATAAAGAGCCTACTTTTAAAGAAATCAGCATATCCCGAGAGCAGTGGGCTGAAATGATTGAAAAATATGGTGCTATTGAAAATCCCGTTATAGACAATGTATTTCAGTGTATGGACTTTTTAACTGCATATAAAACCTTCTGTGAAGGTCCCATAGAAAATGCATTACCTTTTTCTTTGGATGTTAGTCTGGGTCAACAATACTTGACGCAAATTTTGAAAAAATCTATTTGCAGCCTCCTGAACGAAAAAGGACTGAAACAATCTCAGACTTTCGCTGAGAAATCGAGAAGAAACATGTAAGGATCTGATACCCACACCTGGCAATGAATAGAGCATTTATGGGAGAACCTGGCAACAGGTGAGACCATGCATGGGGGATCTGGCAGCGGGTGCAGCATATATAGAGCAATAGACCCGGCAACAGGGAGACGAGAGGACGAGACCAGACCACACCGGACCGGGCAGAAAGAAGGCAGTGGAAACGAGAAAGCCGGAGACAAGAAAAACGTGGTTGGAGGAAGAAAGACTGTGCTGGACGATGGATTTTGCAATCTGTTAACATCTTCATAATTGATTCGTTTTTGTGATGTGTCCCGTAGGAAGAAGAAAATAAATAGGTGGGACAAAAACCGACTAGCATTATTTTTTACCAATTCGAACCCACCCGAATTCAGTAAAAGAACCCACACAAGGTTAATAAAACATTTAATTTATATGTTTTGTCACTTGAAGCTAATGAGATAGCTGATTGTTTTTATAATAATCTTTTTGAAAATGAACACTTTTTATTGTTAAAACCTGTACATTATGTAACTCAAGAATTTTTTGAAAATCTTCGCTTAGATATTATTTTAAGAGAAGTAAGGGACATGTTATGTCCACCTGATTGTTTTGAATATTATGAGGATTTTGTTTAAAGATTTTTAAGATTCACACAATATTTTGTTTTTATAAATTTGAATAAAATGTTTTTATATGCTGAATTTGAGTTCTTATTATTTTTATTGCTTGTTAGTTTAATTTACGTTGAAATAGTTTCAAATTTTAAAAATAAATAAGAGTATTTTTTTTAAAGGAATTATCAAAGTATGTACAAGTGATATTTTAAATGTATTTCATATGAAAGTAAGAAAATTTATGCTCATGTTTTTAAACAAAGTTTTTGCCTTTCCCAAAAAGTATAAATTGCATAACTATGAACTGTAATAGTCATTCAATCAAGTTCTGTTCGTCGGTAACAATGTATCAAGATTTAGCAGTGTTTTACGAAAATCCCGAAGTTCCAAGTAGCTTCGGGTGTGTGGAGGCATTACATCGCTCTTTAAAAGGGAAATATAGTAAAAAAGATGTAAAGCATTGGTTATCACAGAAAGATGCTTACACTCTTCATAAACTTGTTCGGCATAAGTTTCAGCGGAATCGAGTATTTGTAAATGATATTGATCGGCAGTTTCAAGCGGATTTAGCCGATATGCAATCTTTAGCAGAATTTAATAAGGGTTATAAGTATTTGTTAACTTGCATTGATTTATTTTCAAAATTTGCTTGGACAATTCCTTTGAAAGATAAATTTGGAAAAAGTGTAAAGTCTGCACTAGAAATTATTTTTTAAAAAGGAAGCCTAAAGTGTTGCAAACAGATGCCGGTAAGGAGTTTTTAAATAAAATAGTTCAAAATTATTTGAAAAATATGAGCGTAAAATATTTTTCTATAAATAACGAAACTAAAGCTAGCGTAGTTGAAAGGTTTAATCGGACGTTAAAAACAAAAATGTGGAAATATTTCACTGAATTTAATACTAAAAATTACATTGACGTCATTGATAAATTAATGCACAGTTATAATCACTCGTATCACCGTTCAATTAAAATGGAGCCTGCTTCTGTAAGTAGGCATAACAGAAAGCAAGTATTAGATAACTTATATGGTGATCTAAGAAATGAGAAACTTAAAGCCCCTAAATTCAAAATTGGCGATGTTGCGCGCATTAATAAGCAAAAACTTCTCTTTGAAAAAGGATATGAGCAAAACTGGAGTAGAGAACTTTTCACTGTTTATGAAATCGTGCGAAGAATTCCAATAGTTTATAGATTAAGAGACTTGCAAGGTGAAGAGATTAAAGGTACTTATTACGAAGCAGAATTACAAAAAGTGGTCGACTCTGGTTTCTATCCTGTAGAGAATGTCAACAAACAAAGAAAAAGACGAGGAATCACTGAATATTTTGTTAAATTTTTAGGTTATCCTGAAAATTTTAATGATTGGGTGGCTGATATTCAAAAAGTATAAATAGTTAAACTTTTTTATTACGGACTCATTTTGAAAATGTCTTTCTACGTAACATTACCTTCTGATATCTCTATGCATTTCTTTCCAGAAAACAAAATATCTCATTTCAAAACTCAATTACCCTCTCCTGTTTATTTAAATGGTGAATGGGAAGTGGGATTGTCTGAAATCATCTACCCTCATTCTTGGCTTAACGTAAATGAAACTAACAATTATTTTCGATACAAAGTGGGTGACGGCAATATCTCTTCAACTGTTAAGCAAACAATTGATGTGGGGTGTTATGAAACAATGTATGAAATTATATCATCCATACAGCTTGCTTTACCCAAAAATCCTAATCGGTTCACAATAAATTACAATAAAGCAATGAAACGGGTGAAAATTAACGCAATTCAAGGTAGCAGCCTTCACTTAGAGAATTTAGGCGAATTGTTAGGATTCAAACGCAATGCAATCATAACGGGTAACATGAAAAGCGAATTCTTTGCTGATGCATGGTCTAATTTTTCAGTTTTTTACGTTTACCTCCGATCTAATTTCATCCCAAATTGTGGGAGATACACAGGCTCCTTTATTGCGAATCGTTCGAACTAAAGGTCAAGACGGGGAAACGATTAGTCAATATTATGATAGACCTCAATACTTACCTTTGGCGAGACACTCGTTTCAAACTATTCAAGCTGAGCTGAGACTCAATTCAGGTGATTTTGTTCCATTTGAAAGAGGTAAAGTGATCATAGTGCTTCATTTTCGCATGAGGCAAATACTATAAATAAAGCTATGCATTTCCCATACCCTCCTTTGAAGATAAAATATCAAGATGAGCGTACCATACGTTTGCTGTACTAAAAGATTTGAAGACCATTAGGCAGGTCAAATCGTTTCGGGTTTGACTCATTACAAGGGCATTAATTTTCAAAAGGGTTATGGAATCGGAGGAATATTTCGTCGATTGTTTAGAGCAGCTTTACCTTTTTTAGTAAAAGGAGGTAAAACTATTGGAAAAGAAGTATTAAGGACAGGGAGTCCTGTTGCCTCTGATGTAATGTCAGGAGAAAATTTTAAAGAAGCTTTAAAAACAAGAAGCAGAGAAAGTGGGAAAAAGTTAGCTCAGAAAGCTATTGATAGAGTTCAGTCTATGGTAGGGAAAGGACAGTATAAAAGAAAGCGTAAGAAACAGAAAAAAATAATTTCATCCAAAGCACGTAAAGTGAGTGTACGTGACATTTTCGACTCGTAAAAATGGCATTTATTCTTAAAGATTCTCCTGAATGTGTTAAATCTGAATTGGAACTTTTCAACTTACCAGGAACTCAAACAGTTATTCAAGATGGGCAGTGGAAACAATTTCACCCTCTTTCTAACGTTTTCGATAATGCACCTGTAGAATTCCATATTTCTGGAAGTGCAGAAGATTACATAGATCTCAGTCAAACACAATTATACGTAAAAACGAAAATAGTAAAAGTGGACAATACGCCTATTACTAAAGATGATACTATAGGACCTGTGAATTTATTTCTACATTCAATATTTTCTCAAGTAGATGTATCCTTAAATGATCGCGTGGTTTCCAATTCCAGTAATACATATCCTTATCGATCTTATATTGAAACTCTCTTAAACCAAGGATACGACAGTAAAACTTCCCAATTAACGGCTGAACTATTTTACAAGGATTCGGATGATGGTCTCAAGGAAAGAACTGAATTTTTAAAAGAAAGTGCAACTGTAGACATGATTGGCTGTATACATTCGGATTTATTTCATCAAGATCGTCTTTTACTCAATTTAGTGGACTTGAAAATAAAATTAATACGAAGCAAGCCCGAATTTTGTTTGCAAGGATCTGAAGGATTTAAAGTTGTTTTGGATCATGTTTCTTTATTCATACGAAAAGTTCGCGTGAATCCCGGAGTAATTCTTGGTCATGCGAAAGCACTAGAAAAAACAAGCGCAAAATATCCCATTAACCGAGTTCTGTGCAAAGTGTATTCGATTCCTAAAGGAAGTATGTCTTTTATTCAAGATAACATATTTTCAGGCCAAATGCCGAAAAAACTTTTTGTAGGATGTGTAGATAATGAAGCTTTTCACGGAGCATTTTCAAAATCTCCTTATGAGTTTGAACATTTTAATTTTAATTTTATTGGAGTGTATGTGGATGGACAACCAGTACCTCTCACAATCCATTAGAACTCGATTTTTCTAAAGATCAATACATACGTGCCTATCAAACTCTATTTGTTGGGACAGATCGAATGGGTCAAGACAGAGGTATATTTATTTCTAGAAAAGAATATAAAGATTCAAATGCATTATTTGGATTTAACCTCTCACCGGATTTATGTTCTTCAGGAGAACATTTAAGTCTGATAAAACATAGCAATTTGTGATTAGAACTAAAATTCAGCAAATCTTTAGAACAAACCATATGTGTTATCGTTTTCGCTGAGTTTGAAAATTTAATCGAAATAAACAATTCGAGAAATATCTTGTATGATTTCGGAAATTAAAGAATGGATGGAATGCAAATGTTTACAGTCTTATCTCAAGAGAAGGCTACGTCCCCCTATTTCCAAGGTGTTTATTCTAGAGATACGCTCCTTCCTCTGCAAGAAAACGTGTGCTATTGTATATTCTGATGACTCATCACAACCCGGAACCCACTGGTTAGCATTATTTGTGAATGATAAAAGATAATTAGAATTTTATGACTCGTTTGGACAACCTCTTGTATTCTATAACATTAGTTCTACTACCTATTTAGATGTATTATGGAATTCCAAAGTGTTTCAGTCACCAACATCCAATGTTTATGGACAATACTGTATTTACTTTTTAATTCAAGCGCAGCCAAGGCATTATATTTTAAATCAATTGTATATAAATGATTTTCAAATGTATCAATTTGTAAAGAAGCGATATGGTGTAAGATTTGTGTTTAGAAAATAAAAAAAATATATAGAATGAAACTAAATATTTGTGTCTTTTATTTTTTTTCTATTGTATTCTTCTATTTTTACCTCAAAAATTAATATATTTTTTTCTATGTTAATTTTCTTTTTCCCTCAAAAAATTAATATATATTTTTTCCCTATGTGTGTGTGTGTGTGTGTGTTTGATAATTTTCCCCTCAAAAAATTAGTATAATTTTATTTAATTATCGTCTATTTGAAACTTTTAAATTTTATTAAATAAGTATATTTTTTCCTGCAAAAGAAAACTGTTCAAATCATAAAGAGACATTTTTTTTAAAATCAAATGAGTATCATTTATTTCAAAGTTTCAACCATGCATTTCTGCGAGCATACATTATTGGTTTTTTGATAATTTTGTTATTCTTATACAATTTTTTATTTACACCGAGATGTTTCGGTAAATTTACATCATTCAAAGCTCTTAAAAATACATATCTTCCTTCAGGTGCCGATTTTCGATTCCGTAGAAAATCATTCACGAGGAATGCAATATTACTTCCTGGAATAACAGTGTTTCTGTAAATAATTTCACCACCAGAATTCCAACTGAAAGATTCTTTGAAGCTTTAAAAACTGGAAAATACTTTTTGCTTTTTCTTTATATCTAGCTGGAACAATTCTAAAAATTTCGTCCTCAAACACTTCTTTTTCAGTCTTTACTACTGACTCTTTTAGATTTTCTTTTAATGATTCCGTTTCTTGATTTTCTGATACAAATGTTTCTTGATTTTCTGATACATATGTTTCAGTTGGAATTGATTCAGACTCTTTTCGAATTTCAACAGAAAAATGTGTATATTTTTGTAAAACTTGTAGATAGAGTATTTCTTTTTCTTCTTCTGTTAAATTCTTATTATGGAGAATGTTTTTCATACGTTGATCAAGTTCCGATAAGTGTTCCGCTATTTGAGCTCTTTCTTCGGGCACCAGTACAAATTTTTTGCTAAATTCCATTTTGAATTAAAGAGCTGATAACGGAAATAGCTGCTGGTAATAAAATAGATAGGAATCCTTCTCCTTCTTGAATTAAAATTTTCTTTTTCTCGTAAAGAGGTGTTTTTTTGTTAGAAAGCTTTCTTTATAGGGAGATAAGCGATTTTTTAAAATTTTAGTCAATGATATGTTACCACATAAAACATTCAGCACACACTCGCACAAAGTTTTTATTTCTTTCTTTGAACACTTTTTCAAAATAAATTTTGAGTTTTTTGTTTTAGAAATTAATTTTAAGAGCTCTAACTAATTTTAAGAGTTGAGAACATACTGACATCTTGCGAACTAATGAATATTCATCTAACAATTTGAATCTATTTATTTGTTTCAAAGTAATGGGTTATCGAGGTTGATATACATAAAAAACATCTCCAGGAAACATACCTGTGCGCACACGCAAGGACTCATCCTTTTCAGGTTTTAAATCAATAAGTATGTATCCGTACGTTTTTGAATGATGTTGCTATTTATACTACGAGTCACTTAATTCTATAAATTTTATTTCTGGGTGGCAGCGAAAGGAAAATTCATAAATTCTTTTCCCGTCCGTAATCATATTAAATGTATCCTGCATTTTCCTGTCCTGATTCATTACCAGATAAAAGTGAGATCGTGATATACTTTCAGTAGAATATTTGCTCATAATATTGTAACGACATCGCATTGATACGGTCCACTCCCCTCTATACATGCCTAGTTTGATGGATTAAAGCAGGTGGAGGCAGAGCATGTGGCTTTGGGGGTCATTGTTAATTGTTTGGATTTTGGTCCTCGACGTCAGTGGGGCTTTACTTTACTTTACTTACTCGGGAGAATCAAGCCCACCCAAGGGGTTTCGAGCTGTGAATCGACCCTCCGAGATGTAACTTTATTAAGGAAAACAAAAAAGTGTACAAAGTGGTCCCGAAGGAGGGACCCTCCCCACAAAATTCTTGAGAAAAGGGGGGGAATACAGATGGAAAGCTTTAAAATTTTGTATAACATTGCAAATACAAAAAAACACACACACACACAAACACAACACAAACACCGACGCTGTCTAACTAATGAGACAGGAAAGACATGAAAAAAGTAATAAGAGAAGCGGGTAAACCCTCCTAAAAGGGAGTTCGAGAAAGGGGAAGAAAAAGATAGCGGAGGTCCAGACATTTTTTTTGTTATATTATGGAAAGAGCAATAATGGCCGGTTCAGGAGCGGCAGCAGAGTGGGATCCTGGAAGACGTCCCAAAAGACGCAGGGGGGTGCCAAAGGGGAGGCACCATATCCAATGACCTCTGGACGAAACCCCACTGCTTATCTATTCACATACCCTGTCTGACTTAGCAGACTGGTGCCTCAAAAACGGCGGGCAGTAAGGTGGTCAGGTGTTTGGACGGACATTGTGCCGCCAGTGAGTGTGGGAAGGATGAGAGAGCTATTGTTAGATTCGCGCCAATAGGGACGCTAATGAGTCTGCGGGCCGTGTGAAGATTTCCACTGCGCCGGCCAATGGGAAATGACGAGGGCGTGTAGTGGACCCACCCCTGGAGTTTAAAAGGGGTTGGTGTGGGACATCCAATCCAATTTAAAATCAGAATCAACGAAACTCTCTCTAATCCCCATAATATATCTGCAGGGTGTCCTCAAGGTTCTCTCCTAAGCCCCATTCTGTTCAATTTGTACATTAATGATATCCCGAATTACTCCCTTACTATTATTAACATGTACGCAGATGACACGGCTATCCTCACTACTTACAGAAATTTGAAAACTATCTCATTCGCGATCAATAAGCATCTTCAACTCCTCGAAATCTTCTATAACAAATGGAAAATAAGCATTAACGTAGATAAAACCTCTGCTATTATCTTTACTAAAAACGCTCAATCCCCACCAATTTTTATGTACAATAAGCAGATTCCATGGTCTCAAGAAACTAAATACTTAGGCGTTATTTTGGATTCTCACTTAACTTGGAAACAACACATAACATAGGCTAGCGACAAGTTCCGGAGAGTAATGTTTAAACTCTTCCCCCTAATTTCCCGGAACTCTCATTTAAGTATAGAAAACAAAGTGCTTCTCTATACAGCCGTTATGCGCCCCATCATAGCATCCAGTTTGGGGATATGCTGCAAATACTAACATTAAAATTTTAGAAACTGTTCAAAATAACTATATTCGCATGATAACTAAAGCAACCAGATACATGCGTAATGAATACCTTAGAGACGCCATTAAAATCAATAGTTTCAAGCAGCGCATCCAAAATATAGCAATTAATTTCTTTAACTCTCTTCAGCATACCAATAATAGCAATATTATTAATTTAAATTCTTATGATGCTCATGAAAAAACTAAAAGGCCTAGGAGAATTCTCCTAGATTCCTACAATCCTCCATAGCATCTCAGTTTCACGCAATAAAAGTTTTTATTACACAATTTCTAAATTCTTAACTTATTTCAGTTCAGTATTTTTATTTTTAACTTTAATTCGTTTAACTTTTAACTTTTTATTTCACTCCTAACTTTAAAATGCAAACTGGACAAGCTTCTCCCACTTTCGCGATTCTAACTTTTTGAGACCCCAGGGCAGCCAATCGGAGTCATTTTCCTCCCCCCCCCCCTCTGCCCAGCATCCAACCAGAGAGCAGCCTCTCAGCTCTCTCCCATGCAACTTTCTCAGCAAGAAATTCAAGAGAACTTCCATCACCATAGGCATGCCTACCGGACTAGTCCTGTCAACCAACCGCCAAGACGTATCTCACAGACGAAAAAAACCCACTTTCGCCATCTTCCACATCTCAGAAATCCAGATATGGGATGGATATGCCCACAGATTCACCGTAATCATCCAATCCAATTCTCTATCGAACATATGTACTGTGCCTGATCGTCACAGAGTAGCAGAACACAAAATTTGTTTGCTGATTCAGTAGTGTGTGTAGCAACGTTCTAAAATTTCTACGGCTTCATTATGTCTACTTGTAATATTTGTGGAAAAAACTTCGTTCAGCAAAGTGATTTAAAACGCCATATATTACAAGTTCATGAAAAAAATGACGTCTTTCAATGTGTGGACTGTAGTAAAAAATTCGTTCGGCAAAGTGATTTAAAACGACACATTGACTCTGTGCATTCAACAGAGAAAATTGTATGTGAGTTTTGTGATACATCCTTTACCCGTAAAGACAACTTATTGAATCATTTGAAAAATAAAAGCTGCGAAAGAAAGTTGGAGTATGAAGCGGGAAAAAGAAAGAGAGAGTGGATTTGTCTGTTTCAAGTAGGAAAACACAGTTGTCCACATCTGGCTGAAAACTCTACGGCTGTTCCTGAAAACTCTACGACTTCCCTAGAACATTCTGATGCAATTCCTGAAACCTCTACCGCCCGTTCCTGAAAAAATCTTTTTACCTCCAAAAGAGAGCGAGAGTGCTTATCAAAAAGCATATAAAACTTTTGATCTTCCCAATAACGATAGTTCACTGGGTATAAAGGAGTTTCTACTCTTAAGAAAAGAAGAGACAATCTTCATTTTTCGCAATGAACTCAAAACTTACAAAGCCTTGAAAGTGAGTAAATGGGTTCATTGCATTTACTCGAAAGAGACAGATGCTGGAAAAATGATAAAGAACGCAGAATTCAAAACGCCGAATAATGAAGTATTACAAGAAACTAATCTCGCCAGACTTTGTGACAACATGTCTGAGAAAATAGTGAAAGAAAGTGAGGATTTCGAGGGTAAAGACTCGGGCTGGACACTGGACGAAATCTTAAGACTCGAAGTCTGCACAAACCGTTATTCTCCATTCAGTGGTTCATCATCCTTCATCGAGGTGCCGAAGCAGATCGCTGAAACTAAGGCAATTATCAATGTCATCAATAAAAAGGACTCTCAGTGTTTCATGTGGTCTATTCTCGCAACTCTTTACCCCAACAAAACGTCAAGTTATGTCCCCCACATAAATAAGTTGAAATTTGATGGAATATCCTTTCCAGCACCGCTTAACGAGGTGAAAAATTTTTCAAAAATGAACGATATAGGAATAAACATTTATTCTTTTGAAGAAGATTTAAAAATATTTCCTCTCCTCATTAGTGATATAGTGTGTGAGAAACATATAGATTTGCTTTACGTAAAAAATGGAGAGTTTGGACATTATTGTTTCATTAAAAGCTTATCTCGACTTGTTTCGAAACAACTCTCAAAACATCAACATAAAACATTTATATGTAAAAGGTGTTTAAGTGCTTTCCAAACAGAATACAAACTTCTTCAGCACAATGAGATGTGTATACATAAAAGTTCTGCAAGGGTAGTAATGTCATCAAAAACAAGTAAGTTTTTAAAATTTAAAAATTTTCAACATTATTTAAAAATACCCTTTGTTCTATATGCGGATTTCGAGTGTGTAACTAGGAAAACTGATACTTGAAACTAAACTTTTCATTTACTAATATTTATGAAAAACATGTCCCAATAGGTTTTTGTTATTTTATCAGTTATCAAGGGGGGCATTATAAAGATCCAGTAGTATATAGAGGTATTGATGCCCCCAAAAATTTTATTTAAAAGTTAGAAAAAGATGCAAAAGAAATTGATAATATTTATAAAAAACCAAAACCATTATTACCTCTTACTGAATCAGAAAAGCAATTGTATGATAATGCTAAAAATTGTTATGTTTGTGATCAAACCTTTCGCGAAAACAATATCACGGTTAGGGATCATAACCATGTTACTCAAAAATTTAATGGCCCTTGTTGTAATAGTTCTAATTTAGCAATGAAAACCGCCAAATTTTTGCCTGTTTTCTTCCATAATCTTTCTGGGTATGACGCCCATATTTTTATTAAGGAGTTAGGATATGATAAAAAACAAATTAATTTAATTCCGAACACCGAAGAAAAATATATTTCCTTCAGTAAAAATATTTCAAATGATTTTCAGTTAAGGTTTTTAGATTCTTTCAAATTCATGTCTTCTAGTTTGGAAAATTTGATAAAAACACTAAAAAAAGATTAATTTAAATATATGAAACATTATTTTGATTCAGAAAAAATAGATTTACTTTTAAGAAAAGGAGTTTTTCCGTATGATTATTTTGATAGTTTTGAAAAGTGTAAAGATTCTTGTTTACCACCTATTAGCAAATTTTACAATAAACTAAACGAGGAGCATATAAGTGTAGAGGATTATAATCATGCATGTAAAGTATTTAATGAATTTCATTTAAATAATCTTGGTGAATACTGTGATCTATATGTAAAAACAGATGTCCTATTGTTAACAGATCTCTTTGAAAACTTTCGGAAAATATGCATGCAAACTTATAAACTTGACCCCTGTTGGTATTTTACCACCCCAGCTTTATCTTGGGATGCTATGTTATTACATACTATAGTAGTGATGCAGCGCTCCTAATACTGCTTTAATTTAACATCTTATGATTTACGCAGGTTCGATTATTTAACTTATGTCTGCATCATGATAGTGGTTAGTACTTTAAATCATAATTAAAGACAACGCAAAATTAATGAATTACTCGGATTAAAATAAAACAAATTCGTTTATTACATTTAAAACACATCATGAAATTAGATTAAACGCTATTAAAATTTAAGAATAAGAGAAAAACGTTATTAAAATTTAAGAATAAGAGAACTACAAACATTTCACTTATCTGAAACGGAGGCGAGGTGATGGGAGGCTGGCATGGAGTTACCTGCAAAGTGTGGAAAAATCTCTCTCTTAATCTGCCGAGAATTGTCTCGGTTCCTCCTTTTAAGTGAGGGCAAATCACCCCTTTTTGCATCCGCAAGCCCTTTGGTCCCGCCTAGTCATTGGTCAGGAACCAAGCGCAAAGTTACAAATTTCACGACTCCTCTCCAAATTTATGAGTCCATTCAACTTTCATGACCGGGCGCTGGGACCGGGGACTTTCATGACCGGGGACTTAGGAATCCGACAACATCCTGTCAACAAAAAAACAAGGGGAATACACAAATTACATGTCTTCAAACCCGATCAGCATCTAAGCCTTCCAGCCTCCAAGCCACCCATCACTCCTCCCCCCCCCCTTTCAGACTCACAAACACCCGGAAAAAAGTAAAAAGAAAGAAAAAAAAGTTAACACATTTGCAGTAGAAATAAATACTGAGATGGGATTTTAAATAACAGAAAGAATCGTCCAACCACGAGCCGTGAATGACTTCTTGATGCAACGAATTCTTGGAATCACAACTGCAGGAGAGAAAATTATTTGGAGGAGGGGGATTGAGCTCTTTAGTGTCAAGTGCAGTAGGAAAGGCGGAAGTACCCCCTCCTGTTGTGAGTGTGAAGGATTAATGACACGAATGTCCTGCCGTTTGATGAATTGAAGAGGGGTGGAAAACACTGCGCTGGAAGAATGTAGCCGTCGCCTCGAGCATTGTAGGTCATCGTTAGCCTTCGGCGATCTCTCGTTGGAAGTCATAAATCTTGAAAGCTGTAGAACCAGATGAATGTGGCTGTCCTGTCATCCTGACGCCATGGCGAAGGAGAAAATGTCATTTCCTGTGGTCCTTGAGTCATGTCCACGCCCGACCTGAATAGGAGAAAAAAATACTCCCAAAGAGATTATTTGAAGTGCGAAATTTGTTCTACAAACACAATACGTGAACCAATTTCCCTTTCTCCTTTGCCTCCCTCACTCTCTTTCTCCCCACTGAATTGTTGACCGGTAATAACTTTCATTTGAATACCACACCAGCCATCCCTTGCCTCCGTTTCTGCCAAACAAATGTAGTACAATAAAACAACTTATAAAGAAAGAAAAAAAAATTCCTTAAAATTCGAATTTTGAGATGAGATCTGGGCTACCGCATAATTTACACAAAAGAATTGCACGCACGAAAACATTGGAACAGTATAATTGTGTACATAACACAGCAGTGATTAATATGTAATGTATATAAAATAAGTGATATATATATAAAGATGCAAGAAGTAGATACTGAAAAAATTTTTTTGACTGTGACACAGATTTTGGCGCGACATGTATGCATAGTAAAATGGGAGAAAACAACATTTCTGATGTCTGGCATGAAAGTTAAACAGATATTTTGTATAATTATGCTAACTCCTCCTTCGCACTGATCATCGCCGAACGACATGATTAAGAAAAAATTATTAACTAACAATGTACACAAGAGAATATCCACCATTTTAAGGAATTGGAAAAAAAAATTATTTTCCAGTGTGAGCTTGTAACAATTTGTGAGAACAAGTTTAGATAAGTTATTATTATTATTTATGAGTATAATGCAAAAAAACAGAAAACCCTCACAACATTGCATCACCTAACATCGAATTTCGACATGATAACAATATGACATGATTACCCCCATAAGAAGTTGCAACGTACATCAAAGTCAATGAGCATAAGGAATTATAAATTCACCCTGAGCCTTGAGTACCAATATTATGAAATTTAAACATGTATTAACTCTATTAGAACACGATGAAGGTACATGTGATCAAGATGTACGTCCAAAGTTACAACGTGCCAGGGTTGAACATGAGTTTCCTGCCGAAATACGATTGCCCGCAACCATAATCCCACAAGTAACTTCAGTGTAGCAACTTACTGCCATATATTCGAAGTACTGTTGGAAGGGGGAGAAATTATATTAAACAAGACACGATCATAAAAATTTGTTTCTAAAAATGACAATAGAACCTTCCACTCCTTCCCTTGAGTGCTCTAAATGTGCACTGGACAGAGCGATTCGCATGTCACCAACACCAGACACCAAATTAATTTTGTCCAATAAAAGTTTAATTCCCATCACTATAACTAATTCACCAAATCGACTATCGGGAACTCGAATACTGTCTCTCTAACAACATAGCCATTAAACCCTATAACCAATACGATCCACTAACAAATTAACTAGCTCTACAAACAGATAACTATCTCTTGGAACAGAACTAACTCGAAAACCAACTCTCAATCAACATAAATAACTCGATTATCATAAAAAAATTTTTTTTTTAAAAACGAATTCACGATAAACCGTACCAATTTAATCATTTCGACCACTAAAACTCTTCAATCAACAATTACCTTGAAAATCGAAAAAAATTTTCAACAACAATTTCGAGAATTAAAAAAAAAATTTCGTCAACAACCATTTCTACACCGCAAGAATTATCTCGATCAACGACCATTTCGGCAACTCAAAAAAATTTATCCCATAAACAAAAAAAAAACAAAAAAAAAAATTTATCTATCAACGATATTTCGGCAATTAAACAAATATCTCAAACAACGACTACCTCGGCAACTCAAAAAAAATTTATCCCATAAACAATTATCTCGGCAATTAAACAAATATCTCAATCAACGACTACTTCAGCAACTCGAAAAAAATTTATCTATCAACGATAATTTCGGCAATTAAACAAATATCTCAATGAACGAACGACTACTACCTCGGCAACTCAAAAAAAAATTTATCCCATAAACAATTATCTCGGCAATTAAACAAATATCTCAATCAACAACTACTTCGGCAACTCAAAAAAAAATTTATCTATCAACGATTATTTCGGTAATTAAAATTTATTCTCCATCCACGATTATTTCGGTAATGAAAATTAATATAGCGATCAACAAATATGAAGAAGCATCGAGACCCATAACACCACAAGGAGACACCCGAGTGCAGCATCCAAATGTGGGAAGGCGCGAGGACCCCCACAAAACACGCGGAAACAAAGTCACCGACCCGACACCGAACCCGACAAACACCGGAACCCAAAGAAAGACCTTTAACTTATGTTGACTATCCATTCAACACGGTCTCACAATGTAGGACCCGACTCAACTCTTGTTGCGATGCAAGTCTAAAGAAAGAGACAAGAGATGGTGCCTCTAATCAATGAACTACACCGCATGACAGGCATCACAGACTGCATGCGTGCTGACTCACGATGATGAAAGAGATTTTCGAACCGAACCAAA